>CAUYPK010015232.1:0-29481 GCA_963574355.1 Loris lydekkerianus
CACCCAGGAGGCTGTCATCATTCATTCATTTGCATTAAAACATTTATCCCAGGTCCTAGACCATTGCCTCTGTGTGAGACCTCTGTACAGACCTGCCTGTACTATATCCCATACAAATCCAGTCTTCCCTGAACTCTCTTGTGGTGGAAGGTTGCAGCGAGGTTTCCTTGTGCTTTCAGTAGGTACTTCTCCCTTAAGCTCAGGATCTAGAAATAATGGCTATGGTAGGACCACTTCAGGAGTGCTGAACATAAAGGGGGCCGGTGCTAATTTTGCATAAGCCAAATGAGCAGGAAGAAGCAAGTCATTTTATAAAATTATTATTTTGGAACGTGATGAACTATCACTAGCAGACCACCTTTTAGACAGAGGGCCTCAATGAAAAGCATGAGTCTGGGTAAATGTAAAGTGGCAGTGTTTTTCCTTGGACCTCATGTAAGCCACATTTTCGTGGTAATAGCGCTTCTCTAATCTGGCTTAAGTACTGCTTTATAATTCAGGCTTTGATCCCTACATGTGAAATCATTTTATTTCTGGAGGTTCCCATTGCCAGGCTTCTGGTGTTGAGGAAAATTCTACCCTTACAGAGCATTTTGAACTTGAAAAGCGAGACATCTGTGTCCCTCAACATAACAGCTGTTGTACAACACAATCAGGGTTGATACGTCAATAAGGATAAAGTTCAGCAGAGAATATTTTAACTTTATTTTTAGTTCCAAAAATTCTTGTCTTAAAGCCCCTTTATAGACCCAGTGAGGCAGCGACCTGCCCACTCAACTGCCTTCAGCTTAGTGTGCCCAGTGCTCAGGCCAGGTGGACTCAGCTGTCAAGGCCATTAGTCTCTGTCCCTGCCCACCCTCCAGGCCACAGTGGGACACGCAGGAGCCAGGGCTAGAATGTAGGTGTTCTGCTTTAAAGCCATCTGTGCCACTGGAGAAGGGCATGGAGGGCCTTCTTGCTGGGATTTTCAAGACAAAATGTCTCTATTGTCTCCATAAGATAGAAAAATAACGGGAGATGCCAGAGAGGTTCCAGTGAATGTGCTGGTGGGAAACCAGCAGTGCAGGGCTGCGCCATACCTGTAACCCATGCAGGATGCAGCGTTAGGCACCACCTCGGTCTGTATGGGAGAGAAGCCTCAGCTTTTTCTCCATGCCGTGATAATCCTACTCAGCTTAGCCAGCTTCTCCAATCCCTGTCCTGCTATAGGAAGGTGAGGGCAGTGATAAAGTTCATTAGTTTCAGGGGTGGGCACCCTCTTTTCCTTGGACTAGAGATGATTTCAATCCTTGGAACATTTTAAGTTGGGGTCTTGAGGTTCAAATTCATGCCCTATCCAAGATATTAGTATCGATGATCAAAGGGAGAAGAAACGGTCAGCTTCAGTTGAATTTCCTCCCTTTCCTCAAGAAGAGGAACCCCGCCAGGTTGAGGCTGGCTCACACCTGTAATCCCAGCACTCTGGGAGGCTGAGGCAGGTGGATCGCCTGAGCAAGAGTGAGACCTCATCCCTACTGAAAACTGAAAAAATTAGGTGTGGTGGCGGGCGCCTGTAGTCCCAGCCACTCGGAAGGCTGAGGCAGGGGGATCGCTTGTGCCTAAGAGTTTGAGGCTGCACTTTAGCCAGGAGACAGAGGAGTCCTGTAGAGCCTGGCATGGCTAGACAGCCTCAGGGAAGTGGCTGTGAGGTGAGCGGGCAAAGAGAGGAGGAAAATTCTGGGGTCACCCTGACCTCGTACCATTCTGGGCAACCACAAACTGCTTTTGGTTATAGTTTTATGATTTAATGCTGCTGATGTTTTTCAGCCCATCCTGGAGGTGGGGATGGGTTGACTTAGGAAGTCCTTGATGTCATTATAATATAAAAATCAGTCAATGGCACCTTCTTGCTTCCCACCACAGTCTATGGCAGTAGGCGTCACCATCTCCTGCCTGGTCAACCTCTACTTGATCCTTAGGGTTCCACTCTGCACCTCTGCCACACATCCAAATCTGTCCTTCTCCCAACTACTGGCATGGTCTTTCCAGAACATTGTTAACCCTATCACTGCCTTAAAACAAACACATAAACAGACAAGTAAGAAATGGTTTTTTGTTGCCTCAGGATCAGACTCCTTGGTGTGACCTTCAGAAGCTGTCACATCCTGGACCTGAGCATCCGCTCACTCTTGTCCCATCATGAATGCACTCAGATGGTCCCATCTGCAGAGGTCACTCCCTCACTTTAACCTTCCTTAACCAGTTCTGCATCAAAGCTCCATTGTCCGTGTTATCGACTTGGCTTAAAACAGCTTCTAAACACCTCTCTGCCTTGATACTTTTTCTCCTCCTTCAAGATCCTACTGACATGTTTCAAGCTCTTGAAATCCTTCCCTGCCTCCTCCCTAAGCAGGCTTAGCTAAACTCTCTTTGCAAGTCCCACAGCATTTTGGATTTCTAACTTGAACTCTACTGGGAAATGTAATTGTTTGCATAGCTCACTCCCCGATCCATCATGAGTTTCACCAAAGTAGAGACTGGGCAAATGTCACGGTACATAGCTCGGCATGTCCTTGGTAATGCTTGATAAACTTAAATGATCAACCCATTACATTTCCAGCTTCTCTTCCAAGACCACAGGGACCCATGCTTCTGGGTGTTTGGAGCTCTGTGGCTTATGCTTTGGCCCTTCTCTCTCTGCCAGGTGCCTCATATTCCTTGAGCGGCAGCCACATTGCAGCCCTCAGATCCTGGGAGGAAGGGGCAGGGCTCAGTGGCCGCGCCTCTGAGGACATGACAGAGAACAATGGCAGGAAGTATCCGAGTGGCAAACAGTCCTCTGGGCCTACTGTGTGGAGAAGCTTCCTGATCGGCTTGATCTGTTTGGAGCAGGAACTCTTAGAATAACTTTGGAATTATTGCTGTGGGATGGCAAATTTCTCCACTGGGGAGGAACTGTCACCTCGGAATGTCAAGCTTGGAAAACATGATTAGAAAAAAACCCAAAAAACTTAAGATGAAGTTCCCTCTAGGAAGGAGGATCAGTTTGGATTTGCCAGGTCTCCTGGCCCCTTCTGAGTCTGTTTCAGGTATAGTTAAGCTGCCCTCGGGACCTTCCAGATGGACACCACTCTCTCCTTGATGACTCAGAGGCTAGAGTGCTGTTTGTCCTGTGGTGCCCCATTGGGCAACACATGCAAACCCATGCTATAGGTGACCAGAATGAATAGACATTGATTGAGCACCAGCTGTATACAAGCACAGTGGAGGCCGCAGCAATATATAAATGCTGTTTCTACTTTCATGGAGTGGTGGTTTCCAGATCCTGTTCTATCCTGTGGAAAGGCAAGATGAGTGAGAGATGGAGTGGGAGAAGCTCCTGGTCAGCTCTCTCCTTAACCACAGAAGCTCTGCGTGATCAAGACGTTTGCAAGGTCTACACCAAAGAGAGGAAATATGGAAAACCTTTGGAGTAAGGAGCAGTTTTATTTGTGTTTAGGAGGGAGCCAGCTCAGGGTGCAGTTAATACCCAGGGTTCTAATGCAGGTAGACCTGGGTTTGAATCCCAGCTCTGCCATGTCCTGGTGGAAGGTCATAAGTTACCTAACCCCTCCCAAACTCAAGTTATTCATCTGCAATTGTGCCTTAGAGTAACAGTTATTTTGCAAAGTGCAGAGGATCGAATAATGCTTACAAATCATGTAGCACATTGTTTGGCATTGTCTGGCATGGTAAATGCTCAATAAGTGTTAGCTATTTTTACCACTACTATTGTTGGACATTAACTACTTTTCTTCAATGAATGACTCATTAAGGCACTAACTTAAGTATCTGGAAAGCACTACCAATCTCCCCAGAGTAGCCTCCAGTATGGACAGCAGACAATAATACGTAGATTCTCCCCGCTTTGGGCATTTATGGAAGCTGTGACTGTGGCCGTGCTGCTGCGTCCACACACAGGTACACAGGGGTCAGTGGGAAAACCTAACTCAGCAGGAACCCTCTCGCAGAGTGCTGGATTTAGGCACAAACAATGAATAAACAGGGATTTGGAAGGGAGGAATGCGCAGCATAAACAATTTTCACAATCTGGTATGAAAGTCCAGATGCTTCCTTCGTGAAGGGATGAACTCAGAATCACAGGGTGAAATGAAATAAATGTTCAGACTGTCTGTCATTCTGGCCCAATTCCCACATATTTGTGTGCCTTCTACCTGTGGTTTGATTTAGGTGAGAGTAAACAGGAATACCCCAGAGTGAATAAGAATAGTATATTATACACACACACGGGGTCAAATGACGTATATATTTGAGGTATCCTAGGGAGAAGACTAGGAAACACAGCAGTTACCTTCTATATTATCCTGTCTTGGAGAAAGCAAAAAAGACAAGTATCTTTTTACTGGGTTGATGTTAATTTGAATTTGGTTTTGACTGAAAGAATTCAGCCAAAGGGGGAGGTGCCTGTGGCTCAGTGGGTAGGGCGCTGGCCACATGTAGCGAGGGTGGCGGGTTCAAACCCGGCCTCGGCCAAACTGCAACAAAAAATAACCATGCGTTGTGGCGGGTGCCTATGGTCCCAGCTACTCAGGAGGCTGAGGCAAGAGAATCGCCTAAGACCAAGAGGTGAGGTTGCTGTGAGCTATGACACCACAGCACTCTACCAAGGGTGACAAAGTGAGACTCAGTCTCTAAAAAAAAAAGAATTGAGCCAAAGGGTCTGTTTTGAGATTTCTTCCAGTTGAGAAACAATTTATGCATTCACTGTAACATTCACTTAACCAACATTTATTGAGAACTCTCAGTGGAACAGGTTGCTTGCTAGATGCGAGTGAGGTAGATGCTAGAAACTATAGTCAAAGAAAAGGTTCTTTTAAAAGATAGTAATTATCCTCGAGAGGTTTGTAAATACAGTGAGATAAAGTTGATGATAGAAATATGTCCGTGAGATATGGTGGAAAGAGGAAGGGCACCTTCATGGGCAAGTACCAGGGAAGACTTCCAGAACAGATGGTATCTGAGAAGATCTTTTAAGGAGTAGAAATTACCCTTGCGAAGGGGAAGGGAAGGAACAAGCACGATCTAGGCAGAGGGGATGGTATGAGTAAAGGCACTGGGGCAAACAAGGAAATCCTCATTCCGGGAGATAAATGAAAGGCTGAGAAGATGCCACAGTAAGGAGCTTTAGCAGGGAGCCTCTGAAGGGTCCTCTTCATGGGAGGGCCACTGGGGTATTTGTTCAGGCACTTTCTTAATTTGGGGGGTGATGAAGCTGTGTAGAGGCAGAGAGAGCAGTTAGAAGGTCGTTGCAGGAATTTAGGAGAAAGGAAGAGAGCGCCCATACTGGGGCTAAAAAGGAGGAGATAGGAAAGAGATTCGTGGGGCATGTTGGCTGCGTGGCTAATCAACCACTTAATTGACTTAGTGGCTGATAAGAAACGTGTGTGGTGATTAGAAGAGAGGGTCATGTCAGAGGTTAAGAGAATATCCAGATTTCCATCCTGGTAGAAAGGATTGGTGTGGTACCAGAAAGGAATGGCAGAGGGGGGAAACCACTGTGGAGAAAGATGAGCCTGTGTTGGGTTTGGGGTACCCGTGGACCATTCCGGTGAGTACACTGAACACGCAGTTGAACACAGAGGCTGGAGTTGAGGAGAGATGCTAAAGATATAGGTTGGGTAGATTTTAGTATGGTGGGTAGGAATTAAAGCATGAGGCCGGGTGTGATTAGCCAGGGATTGAATGTTTGGGAAGAAGAACAATGAACCAAGTAATCATCCAGTGAAAGGGTAGGAGACCAGGAGCCCCTGTGGGGAATGGACATCATGGCTTCCAAGGGGGAGGAGTGAGAAGTCTAATAGATGGACACTGCAGAGGGCCCCTTAGATTAGGCAGTTAGGATGCCACGGGCTGTACCAGGAGCAGACGCAGCAGAACGGGGAGGGTGAAAGCAAAGTGGAGTGAGGCCGCTGAGTGTTGAGATATAAGGATGTGGCAGCAGCAAGAGGCGACTGCCCTTGGAGAAATGTGGAAGAGAGATTCAACAGCAATGAAGACAGGATGCAGGGTCAAGAAAAGTTCACTTATTTTTAGGATGCACAGAAGTGATTCTTGTTGACGGACTAACAGGAAGAAGGCGTCTTGGAAAGAGGTGAAGATATGGGGACAGGGCACGAGTGATGGTGTGTCCTCCCAGAGGGGGCTGCCAAGCTCATGTGCACAGTTGGGGGGGTTGGCTGTCACTGAAAGAGTCAGAGTCACAGGCTGGAGGCCAGAAGGTGAGGCTGAATGGGATTTTTCCTCTTCCTAGAAGAAGAGATATTTCTGGGAAGAACAGGATTTAAACTACTGAGAAAAGTACTGCTTTAATAGGAGATTATCTCACTTTCCTATAATCAGAACTCTTCATTTCTGATGAAACAGACTCAGATAAGAATCACACCCAAGATATCAATGCTCAGCTCAAGCTTGGAAACGATTTCCTAAAGCAGAAATCCCCTTGCGTAGATTCTCATGAGTCATGTGATTCCAGATGGCATGAACACTCAAGCAAAGGAGGGGGTGGCATGCTGATCTCCATGGGGTCAAGAAAACTTTTGGAACAAAGATTTTCATTTAGACTTAACGAGAATTGAATTTGATTGTACCACAATCAGTAACAAAAAATGCTACCATGTCTCAGCTGTAATCTTAGATCAAGATATAAATCACTCCAATATTGATGTTCTTTTCTCTCGCTGAATATTTAAATTCATATATTTTGGGGGAAAGTAGCTAAACCAAGCCAAGATTTTAAAAATTATATTTAATTTCAACATCTTTAAGTTAGTTTCATTAAAAAATCCCTTGAAAGTGTTGCTTTGCTTTTCATTCATTCAAAAATATATACCGAGCTTCTGAAAAAGTATTTAATGTACTCAGCCCCACTATGAAACTAATGTATAGCTTTCATATGAAAGCTATAACCCAATTATAACCTAAGAATATGGGGAAAGGGGAAAGGGAGGGGGGAGGATGAGCAGAGGGAGGGTAATTGGTGGGACCACACCTATGGTGCATCTTACAAGGGTACATGTGAAACTTACTAAATGTAGAATATAAATGTCTTAACACAATAACTAATAAAATGCCGGGAAGGCTATGTTAACCAGTTCAATGAAAATATTTCAAATTGTATATAAAACCAGTGTATGGTGCCCCTGATTGCATTAATATACACAGCTATGATTTAATAATAAATAAATTAAAATATATATATATATATAAAACTGAGCTTCTGTATATACAGAGAAGGATATCAAATATGGTAATAAAAAGCATATAGTTTGATCTCTCAGTAAGCCTATGCTTGGGAGGAGAGTGGTGTGGGAAGGGTTGTGAAGGATAAAGGTGTCCCAAAGGTCACCCATAAAATTGCCATACATAGAAAAAAATGAGAAGTTGTAGCTAAATGGATCTTTATTTATAAAATATCCATTACAAAATTTTACAAAGAGGTGGCCAACACGAAAAAGTTTTGTAACATTTTGTAATGAATATTTTGGAAATAAGGTACATTCGCCTACAATGTCTCATTTTCCTGATGTACGGTGACTTTATGAGTGACTGGGAGGGACGCCCTGTATATTTTTAACACTCTAAGACAAGGCAGGGTGTACTAAGGGCTCACGATGCTGTGAGGATTCAGAGGTGCCACACCAGGCTGGGGACTTAAGGAAAACGTTACTAAAAAGACAGAATGCAGGTGGGGGTTTCCTCATGACGTCTGTTTTCAGGGGATGACGTTGAGAGGGAGGAGTCATTTTTGAATTTCTCATGGAGCAGCAGGCAATCAGTTTTGGCTGGAACACAGAGGTCAGTGTAGGACTGGTAAGGTCAGGGAGGGCTTGGAGTGGAGCGTGGAGGCTGTGACCTTCCAGCCTAGGAAGTTTGAGTGAATTCGGGAAGCAGGCCATAGGGAGCCACCAGGAGCTCTTCAGCACAGGAGAGGATGTGAGCTGGACCTTAGGAATTCTGAAGGAGACCATTCTTTTCTTTGCCATAGTTCTGTCTCAGGGATGATGTGAGGAAAAAGAAAAGAAAGAACAAACGAACCAGGCTTGAGTTTCCACTGACACTTTACAGTCAAGGAAGGTCCTGTTCTTTCATAAGGAGAAGTGGAAATCCTCTGTTTACTTAAGGGCTGTTAACTTTTTTTTCATAGTAAAATGCCAAGTGATCTGCTGTGACTCCAGATAGACTCATCTGAACAAAAGGAAGCTGTTTCATTACAAACTGAGTCACAAATGAAAAATATTTGGGGAGTGCCATAGAAACAAATGCATTGTCTTCCTGAAGTGTGGAAAATGAATTTTGTAGTATCTGGGTGAAAACAATCTTCTTCTCAATGCTTTGTCTAAACTATAGAAAGAGGTATTTAGATAGACGAGGGTGGCGCCTGTGGCTCAGTGGGTAGGGCGCTGGCCCCATATACCAAGGGTGATGTGTTCTAACCCAGCCCCGGCCAGCTAAAACAGCAGTGGCAACTGCAACGAAAATAACCAAGCGTTGTGGTGGGCGCCCATAGTCCCAGGTACTCGGGAGACTCAGGCAAGAGAATCACCCTAGCTCAAGAGCCAGAGGTTGCTGTGAGCTGTGATGCTAGAGCACTCTATTGAGGGTGACAAAAAAAAAAAAAAAAAGAACTATTTGTTAGGGAGGTGCCTGTGGCTCAAAGGAGTAGGGCGCTGGCCCCATATGCTGGAAGTGGCAACTTCAAACCCAGACCCAGCCAAAAACTGCAAAAAATAAAATAAAATAAAATAAAGATAGAGAGACGATAGAGATAGATAGATGTGACAATTAAGTTCCTGAACTTACTACCATACACTTACCGTATATACTCGAGTATAAGCCAAGATTTTTGTGCCGAAAAACCTCGGCTTATACTCGAGTATATACGGTAAGTTGACAACACTTACCCTTGTGGCAAACACCTTGATCAGTTTCATAAACTTAGTGTATCAGTCTTAACAGCTGTGTCTGTATTGACACATGCAGTGTCTTGCTGAGTGGCCTGCATTATTGTTGTATGTTTTTGTGTGCCATACAATAACAGCTCTAATAGTAATTCCAGAAAAAGAGTTCCAAAATTGCTTTGAAGCGTGGACTAGGCACTGGCATCAGTGCATGGCTTACGAAGGGGTGTACTTCAAAGGTGACCATAGCGGTATTCAGCAATGAGCACTTGTATGTAGTGGTTTTTCTAGAATGACTTTGCAAACTTTATTGTCAGACCTTGTATTCAGGCTAAATATTCTTAAAAAGGAGGGAGGGGGACAGATAATGAGGTCTGGAGCAGATCTGGGAATCCAGGTAGTAGGAGCTAATGTGGCAGTCTCTTTAGAATCCTGTTGTGAGAGTGCTTCACCCTCAATGATTTTCCATCCCTGGGTCACTCCTCTCCAGACACTGAGCAAGAGTCCAGTTGGCTTAGCTTAGTTATATTTCCACTCCTTGGCCAGGGGACTTTCTGATGAACAGTTTCAAATCCACAAGGAACCCCAGAGAGATTTTGTTTCCCAGTGGAGGGGTTAGATGTGGTTCCCAAAAGGAAAAGGAGGAGGGATCTTGGGCAGGATTCACAGCTACCTATGCCTTAGCCTCTGTCACCACACACTTCCAAATGACATAATCTGGTCTGCCCCCACCATGTAACTGAAACTTCAAGGTCATGGGTGAGCTCCATGTCATATGTATAGCCTATGTGATTAGCTCACTGCACTGCGAGGCTAGAAAGGTGTTTAAAATGTGAAGATATCTACATGTTGGCTTGTTCCAAGCCCCTGGGAGTTAGGCTGGGACAAACAGCACCAAAGAAATGCTGATTCATGGATAATTATAATTGTGCAAGGGGTAGGACGCCTCCCTGCTGAGACTTTGGATACAGCAGGGACTTGAGGACAGCCTCATTTATGAGGGTTGATTAGCATTGTAAATTGCTTATTTTTCCCCCTTCTGATGAGTCATTGATAAGGCTATAAGCTGTGATTAATAGTGATCCCAAATCCTCAGCATATTTCTAAAGGCATCCATTCAAACGATAGGTGGTGTCTGGGTGGCACCTGTGGTTCAGTGGGTAGGGCGCCAGCTCCATATAGCGAGGGTGGAGGGTTCAAACCTGGCCCCAGCCAAACTGCAACAAAAAATAGCTGGGCCTTGTGGTGGGCACCTGTAGTCCCAGCTACTTGGGAGACTGAGGCAAGAGAATCACCTAAGCCCAGGAGTTGGAGGTTGCTGTGAACTATATGATGCCACAGCACTCTATGAAGGGTGATAAAGTGAGACTCTGTCGCTACAAAAAAAAAAAAAAAAGATGCGTGGTGTGTTATATTCATTACAATTAGATGCAAATGCAAGTAACAGAGTCCCACCATAAGAGCGGCTCATACAGTACCATTATTTGTCCCTCCAGTGAACATCCACAGGTCAAAAACTGCCTGGTGGCTATGCCCTGTGAGTTCCTCAGGGAGCCGAGCTTCTTCTAGCTTACCCCTGTCCTATCTCTAAGGATTGGTGCTTGTCCTTAGTGTCCAAGATGGCAGTTAGAACTCCACCTGCACACAGGTGCATGTTCGGCAAAGAATAAAGAAAAAGCTGCTGAAAAAAGGGCTAAAGAAGATTCGAGAAGCTGCCCCAGAACACTTTCACTCACACCACTCTGGAGCTACAAAGAATGCTGAGGAACATGGACTTTCTTCTTTGTGGTGATCTGCCTGGCTCAGCTCTGGGAATTGCATTGCTATGGAAGACGAGGAGGATGGAGATTGAACAACTAGCGGTCTCATTTCCATCTTTGCTTGTGCTGAATGCATAAGGATGTGGGTAGCTATCCTCTCCTCTGAGGAACACTTTTGCTGAGATTCTTGTTTTGGCAGCTTGGTCAGACAGGCACCCCACTTGGCTGCTTGACTATGAAATTGCAGTTCAAGAGATGAGAACAGGTTTGAGTTAAGCACCTCCGGCCAATGTGTTAGCACTGCCTTTTATTCGGGGAGTGTTTTCAGAGATTTAAATTCACATTGGCTGAGCAGCAGGGTATTTTGCGCAGGGTGGTGTGAAGTCCCACCCTATGTCCCTCTGCAGTGAGAACAGTCGGAGAGGCTCAGTCCACTGTCAGGAATATGCTGGTCTTGCTTAGAGCTTGTTGAGGAATATTCCTTTTTTTCCTTTGAGACAGAGTCTCACTCTGTTGCCTCAGGCTAGAGTGCCATAGCATCCATCAGCCTAAGCTCTCAGCACCCTCAAACTCCTGGGCTCAAGCAATCCTCCTGCCTCAGCCTCCCAGGTAGCTGGAACTACAGGTGCCTGCCACAACACTGGGCTAATTTTTCAATTTTTAGTAGAAACTGGGTCTGGCTCTTGCTCAGGCTGATCTCAGACTCCTAAGTTCAAGCAATCTTCCTTCCTCAGCCTCCCAGAGTGCTAGGATTACACGTGGGAGTCATTGCCCCTGGCCCTGTTTGGGAATATTCTTTTTTTTTTTTTTTTAATTGTTGGAGATTCATTGAGGGTACAATATGCCAGGTTACACTGATTGCATTTGTTAGGTAAAGTCCCTCTTGCAATCATGTCTTGCCCCCAGAAGGTGTGGCACACACCAAGGCCCCACCCCCGCCCTCCTTCCCTCTCTCTGCTTTTCCTCCCCCCCCCCCGACCTTATTGTCATTAATTGTCCTCATATCAAAATTGAGTACATAGGACTCATACTTCTCCATTCTTGTGATGCTTTACTAAGAATAATGTCTTCCACTTCCATCCAGGTTAATTCGAAGGATGTAAAGTCTCCATTTTTTTTAATAGCTGAATAGTATTCCATGATATACATATACCACGGCTTGTTAATCCATTCCTGGGTTGGTGGGCATTTAGGCTGTTTCCACATTTTGGCGATTGTAAATTGAGCTGCAATAAACAGTCTAGTACAAGTGTCCTTATGATAAAAGGATTTTTTTTCCTTCTTGGTAGATGCCCAGTAATGGGAGTGCAGGATCAAATGGTCTAGCTTGAGTGCTTTGAGGGTTCTCCATACTTTCTTCCAGAAAGGTTGTACTAGTTTGCAGTCCCACCAGCAGTGTAAAAGTGTTCCCTTCTCTCCACATCCACACCAGCATCTGCAGTTTTGAGATTTTGTGATGTGGGCCATTCTCACTGGGGTTAGATGGTGTCTCAGGGTGGTTTTGATTTGCATTTCTCTAAAATATAGGGATGATGAACATTTTTTCATATGTTTGTTAGCCATTCGTCTGTCTTCTTTAGAGAAAGTTCTATTCATGTCTCTTGCCCACTGATATATGGGATCGTTGGGTTTTTTCATGTGGATTAATTTGAATTCTTAAGGCCCTGAGGATGTTGTGAACACTTCTTAGTGCCCCTTTGCTCAGCTTTTAATTGGTGCTGAGTTCACTCCATGAAGGATCCCAGAAGTCCCCCTTCTCCTCCCACCCCTCCCTACCTCAGACCCCAATTCATACCCATGTCACACTGTGGACATGAAATTTGTTCTCCATGAACCTTTCCATTGCCCACAGTGGACCTCTTACAAATTTCCAAGAAATAGAATAGAATTCAGACAATTAGTGAAAGCCACAGGGAAGGAAACTTTGCCTCAATCTATCAATAAGCATTCTCATGGGCAGCAGTGTCCAGAGAGGGAAGGGGCTGCCCTGAAGGTGGAGAGCTCCCTGTGCATGGAGGATTTCAAACAGAGGTGACATAACTGTTGGTTGGGGTACAGGGCCTGAAGAGTGATGAGGTTAAATAGCTTCCACGCCCAGTCTGACCTTCTGTGGTTCTGTGAGTATTACACTGTGCATGCTTGAGAGAATGAGGGAACAAGAAGAAGTGGTCTTTTTTTTTTTTTTTTTTGGAGACAGAGTCTCATTATGTCGCCCTCGGTAGAGTTCTGTGGCATCACAGCTCACAGCAACCTCAAACTCTTGGGCTTATGTGATTCTCTTGCCTCCGCCTCCCAAGTAGCTGGGACTACAGGCACCCGCCACAATGCCCAGCTATTTTTGTTGTTGTTGTTGCCATTGTTGTTTAGCAGGCCCAGGCTGGGTTCGAACCCGCCAACCCCGGTGTATGTGGCTGGCGCCCTAACCACTGGGCTATAGGCTCTGAGCCAGAAAAAATAGTCTTGAAAGGCAGTCAAGAGGGGTGGCAAAGGGTACTGGTTTCAGACCACCAGGGTCCAAATCCTGTCCCCACATCATCTCTGTGACCCTGAGCAAGTCAGTGCCCTTTCTATATATCACTTCTTTCATCTACATAATGAGAGTTAACAATTTTCTTACTTCATAGGATATGGTGAAGATTAAGTATTCTAATGCTTATAAAACACTTAGAACAGTGTCTAGCATGCAGTGAGCACTCAGTAATCCTAATCATTGTTGTTGTTACATACATAACTACATATATAACACAAACGATGTTAGAATTGTTAGTATTATATCATCATCATTGATGGAGAAAGAAAAATGAAATAGGCAACACCATCTCCAACTGGAAACCAAGTTGTGTTAGTGTGTACTCACCAGGGTGCAACAGGCTGACACCCAGGCACAGGGGGAATGTATTGGCCCTGTCAGGGAGAAGGACAGAGGGGCAGCAGAGGGTCTGGGAAGCTGGAACTGGGGAATCAGTGGCACAGGAGCCCTGTCCACCCCTCTCTTTGTTTGGGCCTTGCAGGAAGATAGGTTGTCAGCAAAGCCTTGAAGGGCAGGTGTTTGAAGACCAGGCAAGGCAGGGCAGTAGAAAGAAAGGAACTGAGCCACTGAGAAGGGGACAGGAATGTCAAAGGCCTATCTGAAGCTCAGTTCTGGGCTGTGTGGGTGGAGGGCACAGCAGGCTGTGACTGAATAGGCCATGCAAGGCCACATGCTCTGGGTCACAGAAGAGACATTTGATAGTCTGTGTCTTGGCCCATGGTGCCTCCTCTGCCTGACCTGTTTTCTTCTCGTTTCATCTGCTGAATGCATCCTTCAAGGCCCAACTAATGTATCGCCTTCTCGGTAAGATTTTTCTCACCAAGTAATTGCATTATGCTACGATTTAAGCATAACAGTAGCTTAAACCTATGACAAGCAGCCTGGAGCCGGACATTACGGAGGTGGTGTAGTTTCTCCATCATGCCATCTGGGACCCAGGCCGCTTCTCTCTTTTCTGCACACTCCTTAGCATACTCTTGCCCTTCTGGAAACAAGATGACTGATCTCCCTCTGGCATTATATCCCTTATGGTGGGCAGAATGGTGGACCCACAAATAGGCCCACATCCTAAGCTTCAGAACTTGGGAATTTGTCAGATTGTGTGGCAAAGGAGAATTAAGTTTACAGCTGGAATGAATGTTCCCAAACAGCTGAGTTTAAAATAGGGAGTATAGTATTTTGGATTATCTGGATGGGCTCAGCATAATGGCAGGATCCTTAACAGTGGAGGAGAGAGGCAGAAGTTACAAGGAGAGGTGACTGTGGAAGAACGGCAGAGAGATGTAACGTTTCTGGCCTCGATGATGGAGGACGGGGCCGTGAGGTAAGGAGTGGGGGTCACTTCAGGGAGCTAGAAAAGGAGAGGAAATGGATTCTCCCTGGGTCCTCGAGAAGGGAACACAACTGTGCCAACCACTTGATTTTAGCCTGGTGCCCCCATGTTAGACTTCTGACCTACAGGAATGTAAGATAATAAATGTAGATTGTTGGAAGCCACTGAGTTTGTGGTAGTTATTATAGCCGCAATTGGAAACTAGTACCTCTCTCAAGCCCCAGGGCCTGATAGCAGGCAGGAAGAGGAGAAAGGGCACGGAGCAGATGGCACTTAAGTCTACCCTTCCTTCCCTTTTAAGGAACCTTCTGGAAATCCTTCCCAACAATTTTTCCTTACAACTCATTGGTCAGAGCTGTCCCGTGGCCAACTTCATCTTCAGAGGAAGCTGAGTTTATACTTTTCCAGCTGGGCACATTGCCATCCCTAACAAATTAAGGATTTTGTTAGTATGGAAGAGTGGGAGCAGAGATATTGGGCAGACAATTTAGACCCCCTGCCACACATTCCCAGCAGCACTGACTATTTTACAACCTTCAAACCATTCTTTTCTTTGTGATTGCTCTTTTTGGATTTTATTGTAATTTATAGGTTCACGTGGCTGTTCTCATTACTTGACCAAGAACTCTTCAGAGCAGACACTGTTTGACTTATTTCTCCATCTTCAGTGCTCAGCACAGTGCCTGGTCCAGAGAATATGTTTGCACAAAGCTAAATGGATGAATTCATAAATGAATTTTGAAGTAAGAGAGTGATTGATACACTCCGTAGAGCCAGAGGTCCTTTGTATTTAACAGTGAGGATGGCCTGCTGGGGTTAAGGAGTTTTATAAGACCATTTGGCCACGGTTGCAACTTCATCACCAATTAAACCCACACAGCTGCAGGGTGTCACCTTCCTTATAGCTTATTACAGTTGGCTTTCTGCTCTGAAGGAACTGAGCAAGCTGGGTCAGAAGCTGTTGTGTGCACCTGTCACAGCCTGTGGAGCCTCGATTAACCTTGTGTATAAATTACCCTTCCTGCCCATTCTTTATTTTTAGCACAGCAATATCTATTTGGCTCCTCCAGAGAAGACCGCATTAGATTTCAGTTGTGAAACTACAAAACAGTGGTATTTCTAGCCTGGCTGGGGTGATTGTTGTTAACCCCGTGGCACTCTTGTTTCTTGGGAAGCTCTTAAGCTCCAGGACTCAGGTTTACCTGAGAGATAGCGGCTGGGCTGCCCAGCACCCTCAGAACCTGGCCCAAGGCCACATGTGCATTTGTAGAAAAATCGGGTACTTGGATCCGACTTGCTTAAACTTACATAAACTGTCCATTTCCTTCATTCATTCCCTTTGGGGTGAAACTTAGTTGTTATCACAAAGGTTTAGTTTCGTTGCTTTTTTTTCTCTCTCTCGCTGTTCCTTCTCAGTGACACAATATCATGACCCAAATCTTTAGCACCTGAACTATATAGCTGAGAACTCTGAAACCCATAGGACCTGGGCAGGCTATGGAGACAGCCAGGTCAGCGGGTGGGCATCAGGTCACAGAGACTTCCTAACCAGTTACTTAGAGGTAGCATTTTTTTTTTAAATCAACCATTTTTAACTGGATATTGTTTATTACAGAATCTTCTGTGGTGCCTAGCTCTAAGTCCAGCCAAACAAGCTCAATAAACGTTGGTTTGAATTTGAACAGTTATTCCAGTGTGTCCATTTTAACCCTTCACTTGACACACAAGAAGCTGAGGCCCTGGCCCCTGTCTTACGCGATGGCCTATGAGACGGCTACTTTCTCAGAGCTAGGCCTTAGGAGGTATATAGAAAAGGCAATTTATTGTTTTTATTCTGGTTAGATTAGTAATACAATTTTTCATCGGGAAAACATTAAAATTTATAAAAATGAAATTAAATGCATCTATAGTTTCATTATCCAGAGAAACTGCCACTGATAGGAAGGCATGCCCTATTTTCCTCCAGATTTCTCTGAGGATTAGAGGAATGGAGAAGAGCATAGCTTATGTTCTTTCTAATCTTTTTAGCTTCAGTTATTGTTAGGATATACAAATATACCATATATACTCGAGTATAAGCCGAGTTTTTTTTGCATAAAATTTGTGCCGAAAAACCCGAACTCAGCACAAATTTTGTGGCAAAAAAACTCGGCTTATACTTGAGTATATAGGTAATTAGAATATACATTATTGGGATATACCTATATCATTAGGAGATAGATACATATACTATGAGGTGCACACACATAGATGTTTGACTTATATTAATTAATTTTTACCACAATAGTGGTATGTAGCACACTCTCTCAAACTCAGCGGCTTAAATCAAGAGTCATTTGTTCTTGCGCACACTTCTGCGAGTAGTCTGGGTATTTGCTGGTAGAGAATGGGCTCAGCTGAGCGGTTGTGATTTTAGGTGCAGCTCCAACAGGACATGCACGTGCGTTGTTTCTGAGGCCCAGGCTGAATGACCTGCAGTTGCCCACAGAAGCTCGTCTCTTGGTGCTGGCAAAAAAAAAAAAAAAACAAGAGGACAAGCTCCACAGGGCCTGACATCTCATTGACCAAAGCAGATCATGTGGCTGAGGCCACCATCAAGGGACGGAGAAGTGTATCCCATGTACCATAACATCAAAGCAGATCATGTCGTGATCCACATAACTTGATCAGGGAAGTCTCTACCCTTCTCATGGTGCTAAAGGAAGAAGAGAGGGAATGTTTTTAAGAATAATAAAATGTAGTGTGCATCCTGAATATCTGCTGAAGTACAATACACTGTCCTTTGAAATTTCAATGAAGTCTGCTCAGAACCCGCCTGGCTGGTACTATCATCCAGTCTACACAGGCAAGCCCTCATCCAGAGCTCTTCCATCCACTGGATTACTTCAGTTTATGAATCATTTGACCCCCTCATGTGTGTCGTTCCTATCTCGTGCTCATATCTCTCTTCTTGAATCACCCCAAAATAATTTACACAGGTATATGTAAAAGATTTTGATGAACATTTGGAATAGCAAACAAGTTTTATATCTCTGGGTTCGTATCTCTACATTGGTTGGCCCCCTCTTCTGTAGATTCTGTTTGCAGCTCAGCTCACGCACAGCCTCTCATGGCAAGTCAAAGTTTGCTGAAGAATTTACCCCGGTCCCCAAAATTCTGAAGATCTTATCACATCTGAGCCAAACTTTCATACAACTTGGTTCAGCTTTTTTTATTTATTCAACCTAAAACATTTGTGCCCCCCTTGAGGAATTTGTAATCTAATCGAGGAAATCAATAATTTATGTTAGTATTTGGGGCCAGATAATTTCTCACTGTGGGGCTATCTTGTGCATTATGGGATGTTCAGCAGTGTCCTTGGCCTCTACCCACTAGATGCCGGTAACACTAGTCTCACCCCGCCTTGAGTTATGGGTAACCAAAATATCTCTAGATTTTGTCATATATCCTCTGAGAAAGTGTCATGCAAAATCACCTCTGTTGAGAACCACTGCTGTAACATATAGTAGACTTGGTATGACCTCTGCTAGACCAAAATCTTGTGCTAAGAAATATTTAGAGAAGCATGATGTTTCCTGGTGGTGAAGTCTATGAAAGCTTCACGGCCGGTAGCATCTGACCTGAGATCTCAAAAATGGTTAAAGATTTGAGATATGTTTCCTGAAGGTTTGAGATATGCTTCACAGGGTACATGTTGGCAAATAAGAGCAGCTCTTTGTGGTCCGAAGCATAAAGTGAAATAGGCATATTGGTAAGAGGGAGGGTCAGAGACTATAGGGCCTTAGAAGTTTTTGAGACTTCCACTTTTATCCTGAGTGAAAATGCCAAATATATGTGCAGCTTTTGGATGGGGTAGGTTTGGATACAGGGTTTGTCCTCATAGCCCCAAGTAATTGCAGCAAAGTCTCACCTCTCCAGAGGTAATTTTTCTGACACCCGGGAAGGGAGCAGAAAAGGCCTCCGAGGGGCCTGTGTCCTGGTGTTCCTTGCTTTTCAGAAGATCTCACTCTGAACTCTTGATTTTGCATCTAAGACTCTAATGGACTTGGCTAACCAGTTCCCATGAACAGAGTAAAAGATGGAAAAGGAGGAGGGCAAGGAAGGGGATTAGTCTATAGCACGAACAGACTCATAGCATGACAGAGGGGAAAGAGACCCAAAGCAAAATCGAATGAATAAGTGATGGAATGAGTGAACAAATTCAGACCAAATAATTCAAGAGGTTCAGCAGTTTGGAATCTTCACAGGGACCCATTTATTTCTCCAAGACATCACTGCATAATAATGCCACCCTGATATGTAGCTATGCAACGTTTAAGGAGGTGGGGAGTGTGAGAAATACTGTAGAATCCACCTGCTAAGCTTTTAGCCCAATAATCAGGCACAGGCTCTGGAGTTAGACTTCTGGCATGAATCCTTGCTTCATGGCTCTACAACAGTAAACTAGTTACTCAACCTTGCCAACCTTAGTGATCACATCTGTAAAATGGGGATCCCTGTACGCAGGGAGTTCCTGGCACAGACTAAGTGCTCAATATCATTTCACTGAGAGAATACACCTGTGGAGACTGCCCCCAAATCATTGCCATCACTGCTATTCTAGACTATTTTCAGAGTCTCCTGGTAGGGTTGAAGTTTCCCTTTCAGAAAATATACAGGATGGCTGTCAAAAACTGTGGAACATTCCAGAAAGATAAGGGGCAGTTGCATCTGTGTCCTTTGTTTCCTCTCTGTTTGGCAGTAGAAGCTGGGCCACTGAGGGAGAGGACAGCAGGCTCCCAAGGGTCCTGGCCACCAGCACTTTCTTGACAACATATTTCCTTTGAGCAAAAATGATCCTTTTATACCTTTTGGCCAACCTGAGAACAAAGCATTTATTCTGAGACAGCACGGAGAACAGGAAGCTGTTTTTCCTTAGATATAATGTCACACGCTATGTAAAAATAATCTACCTCCAAATGAGAAATGAATAGGGATGGAGGGGAGACCTCACAGCAAATGGCAGAGTGGTGGCTGTGAACTAGTGGAGGCGGCTCCGGGTTGTGTTCCCTTGACCAGTGACTGCCCAGGGCTGGAAACACAGGGTGCTCTGTGACGTAAAAGCTTGGCCTGGCTCCTAGCACGATGTAAAACGGAGGCTGCCAGGAGGGTACAAATGGCCCAGCAGGAAGGAGCTGCTCTCCTGCCCATGGATGGCAGGACAATAAAGTAACTTGTCCTCTGTTTGTGTGTCTTCCAGGCTGGAGCAGGAAATTCAAATGCTAGAAAGCGAAGAGTCCCAGATATCTGCCAAAGAGCAAATCATCCTAGAGAAACTAAAGGAAACAGAAAAATCCTTCAAGGACTTTCAGAAGGTGAAGAAAACAAATGTGATTTCTCTAAATTGTGTCCATGGGGAAGGCAGCCCTAGCAAAATGGTACCAGCTGGAGAACAGGCCAGTTGTACTGATGAGGAGACAGCTGGGCCATGACCTCTGTGAAATAAGGGACAGGTGTGTGAGGACCAGGTGCTGTCCTGAAGCTCAGCATGGCTGGTCTTCAGGTGTGGTAGCACCTGGCCTGCTGGGATGCCTAAAGAAAAGTCATTAGATTGCCCCTATCTGCCTGCTGCCCAAGCCCCTATATGCCAAGTGCCGGCAAAGTCGTCTCCTATTAGCTTCCACAATTCTAAAAACAATTTCTATTAAGTAGATTAAGCATACTCTCTGTGGCTTTAATTATACTTTGCTTTCTGAGTCTTTCCTTTATAATAAGGGCAGCGGCAATACCGTTTGAAATGGTTGTGAATTCCAAGTACAAAGATTGCACAGACATGAGATTTTACTGTGTATAAAAGCAGATGGTGCCATTTGGCAAAGAGTGGAGAGTCCATAGAGCCAGTTGGCTCTCATAACCTTCCCTCCTATTTCCTCAGCTACAGAAAAGCAAACTAATGAAATCAATTTTAAGATGAGACTTTCTGATATCACTTCTTTAACACACCCGAAGGATGTTTGCTAGATAATTAAAATAAATCTCTATTAGTAGTATGGTAAACCCTTCCTTCAAATTTTGGGATCCCAAGCAAATGGGCCAGAAGAAAAGAGAATTTTGGGTTTGCCCAGCACAGTCAGATTCTTGGCTTAGACCTGGGGGAAAGATGGGTTAAGTGAATGAGGGATTCCACTCCCACATGTGCAGTAACACTCTGCCCTGCTTTTATTTCCACAGGGTTTCTCCAATACGGATGGAGGTAAGTGCTCTTTGCCCTGACTGTAGAGGAATGTTTTCATCCTGATCAGCTTAGGGGGTTTCATTTGCATGGGCTCACCAGGGGTCATGATGTGCTGATTTGTAAAAGCATCAGAAGAAGAAGTGATACTATTTGGGGGGCACTGAGGTGGCCCACACTCCAAGTCCTTCCTGCCTCTCTTCTTCAAGACCTGTTTCTTAACTAATTCTCATCTGACAAAATTAGCCTGGCTCTTCTCCGTCCCATTATGGTTCCAAAGGCTGTTTGGGCATCTCTTAAAAGGTGATCAGCAAAGAAGAATGCTAACATCAGGATTAGGTCCCTTGCACGAATGAGCCCTTTTTGTCCTGGCAGTTAGGTCAAACCATGGCAGAGGTCACCATTTGGTACTTAGGAAATCTTTCTAAGGCCCCTGTTTTTTCTTTTTTCTTTTCCTTTCTTTGTTCTAGTTTTTTAGATTAGAAAACTAGGTCCTCCAGCCTTCCAGGGGCTGGAGGCTGGGCAGATATTCCCTCCCTGTGTGGGACTGTTGGCTGAGAGCACATGCAGGCGTGAGTAGACCCCTGGCTTCCTGACTCATCCTGGCAGTAGTGGGCCTTTGTCCTCCTCTCTTCCCCTACCTTGCCCTTGTCCTTTCCTCTTCCTGCCAAGATTGTGGGGGACAAACTTGGATTGTGTTCTTCTCACCCTTGATCTTGCTCCCTGACCTCAGCTGCAAACCCATGATGCCTCTATTAGCAGCTGGCCCTCAGCTAGACCTGTCTTACAGCTCAGGAACGTGTCGGAAGTTACTGACAATCTGCTCACTTGGTTCTTATGATGTCAGTCTCTAGACTGGGAGAATGACTAGAAACCAGAATGAGATGGCATCAGAGTGTTTCCCCAGGGTCATTTGTAAAAATAGGGGAGGTGAGAGAAGTTTAAAAGTACAAAGATATGTGATGTGCCTCTCTGGATTGGCCAAAGATATTTACACTAAAGATAGTTTTGACTTAGGCAATGAAAGACAAAAAGGTATTATGATTTTTTCTTTTTCCAGCAACAGAAGGGCAGGAGATCTGGATTTGGACTCCCTGGGTGATCACGGTCTGAGTGCATGTGGGCGGGGAGAAGTCAGGGCCAAGCCTGCAGCACCTCCAGGGGAGAGGATGTACCATAGTTCTAGGAGTTCTCTAGGGTGTGACCACGTCGGGGCAATTGTTCTGTGCTTTGGAGGTGGGGCATGGACTGAGGAAGTGGCCTTGTGGAGTTGGACAGCGCAGCAAGGAGAGGATAGCAGGTCTGCCTGGTGCTTGGGAACACCTGAGAGACTCCACAGAGTGGATGGTAATGTACTGAGTGTCAGGTGGGGCTGGGTGTGGGATATTGACCTATAGACACCCCCAAACCTGATGAAAGCACGTTGCCCTTTTATGCTCTCACTTCCTTTCCCCCCTTCCTTTCTCAAATCAGGAACTTCTGCAGACGTCTCTCTGATAATTAGGGAAGAGAAGGAGCCAGCGTGTCATGTTTCTGAGAAAGCTGTGCAGGGAGTGGGGACCTATATACTCTGTGACTTTACGAGCAAAAATGAAACCATGTTATAAATTCTCACCACCATCTCTTTCATTTTCACCCTGAACTTCTCTCATTTACTCCTTTATTACTTCCTGCTATTTGTACCCACTGACCTATGCAGTTCATAGAGGTGGTAAGAAACCTAATCATGGGCCAGGAACAGTGGCTTACACCTATAACCCTAGCACTCTGGGAGGCTGAGGCAGGGGGATCACTTGAACTCAGGGGTTTGAGACCAGCCTGAGCAAGAGCGAGATACCATCTCTACTAAAAATATAAAAATTAGCTGGGCATGGGGGTGCACACCTGTAGTCCCAGCTACTTGGGAGGCTGAAGCAGGAGGATTGCTTGAGCCCAGGAGTTTGAGGTTGCAGTGAGTGGTGATGATGCCACTGCAGCCAGGGCAACAGAGGGAAACTCTGTCTCAACAAAAACAGAAAAAAAGAAATTTCATCATGATTGAACGGAGGCTGCAGAGAAAGTCACCCTTAGACTGTGTCCTCCATCACCTTTTTTGCTAGGATGGATGTCCTCAGGCTCAGGAGGATGCTGAAGTCATAGAAAAGATTTTCTGTAATCTCACCTGTTACCCTGGATTATGATTCTTGCCCTCTGTAGCTATAACCAACCCTGGGGAGACCTCTCCATCACAGCACATCTATAAGAAAGCATTTCTAGGGAGGGTGCACAGGCTTCCCAGAGTGTAATCACTGCACAGGCCACTTCGTGGGCTAAGGGTAGAACTCAAGCATGTGCCAGGTGAGGGACTTTGGGATGTCTCTTTATTTTCTCGTTCTTTGATGTCAAAGACCCTGAGTTGCCAATACTTCCTCTGAATTAACCAACTAAGAACAAATAAAAAATTATTCTAGAACAATGATGCCTTAAGAAACACACTCGATTTTTCTGAAACACGCTGATAACAGAATCCAAGTCAGGCTAGGATAATGTAATCTGTGCAGATGCTACAGATTGTCAGCAAAAGCACCCCAAATTTATGAAGTGCCAAAACATAGCTGCTGGAGTGTGTATGTGTGTGTGTGGGGTGTGTGTGTATGTGTAATGTCTCTATTTCAGGCACTTTATGTGTGTCCCTTGGTGCACATCAGAGGAAATAGTGGTACTATACCATTGGATCACCAATGGGCAATGAAGAGCAATTTATTCTAACCTTGAGTTGAATCCCCTGGACATATTCATTCTGATACTCCTCTCTCCTCTTCTGCCAACACACTGTAGTTTATGGAACAGAACCCTCACCCACTGGACGGGTTGTTTCTACTGTCTTAGCTAGACGTGATATTATGTGCAACTATAAATGGCATATAGTATGTGTCTGGTGCTAACCTTCTCCTTTACCCACAGAGGAGGAAGCTGGTGTAAGAGCCTTGGCCAGAATAGGCAAAGGACAATGTCCTAGGCCTGTCTCAGTCCTTGCCTGAGGGCCCTGCTCTTCATGGGTTCTCATCCCATACCAGCCTGTGGTGGCCTAGAGCCTTTCCCACTACAAAACTTTCATATCAATTATTGGTATATCTAAATCTTCAGTTGCCTATAAGTCATGTTTTAAGAACATTTTGTTTCTCTGGCTTTAATCATTTATGTTCTTCATAGCTACTATAAATAGTGCTGGAACGAAGCAGCAGACACATCTTTAATTTCTACTCTGTAAGTGACTTCTTTTACCTTCTCTGGAGGTGGAAAGAGAGCAATAAATCATTCTGACGTTGGCAGGAAGAGGGAAGTTTACTAATTGAAACATCTGAAGACGTTTTTCCCATTGCAGTTTTGGAGGTGCCTGCTTATTAAACCTTGTGCGCATCTATCAGACAGATCCCAGCTGCATGATCTTGGGGTTTAGTACTTAATGCTATATTGAGGAAGCTTCTCTTCATGCCCACTGGAGTGTGTGTGGGCACGAAGCAGCCACGAGCAGCCATGTAGCCCCCCTCCAAGAGCTGTGGCATTTAGCTTGTAGCCAGTGATCACTGGGCACAGGTAACTCCATCACCCACTCCCGCCCAACAGGGGGCTATCTTTTCCTGGAAGACAGTGAGACATAAGCCCTAGGAATTAGATGTTCTTTCAGATTCAGAATTGCCTGTCTTCCCATGGCTTTTGTTTCTATTGCTAGAACTTTCAGTATGGCAAGGATGCCCAAGAAACTCTACATACTGCATAAAATTTACTGGACACATGTGACCAGTCTATGAAATCTCACTTGGTCTTAATGGGTTGAGCCTCCATCTCATTTGAATGCAGAAAGTCAGATTTGTTGAGCTCCCATATCACGTATTTCATCAGTGAAACTCAGACATTCTACAAATCTGTTCTGGTTATCCCTTCTCTTCCAAGCTGTCCCTCTCATCCCAGATTGCTTCTTCATTCCTTCCAGGGACCACTGTTCCCAGTCTGCCCATACCCCCTTGGGACCAGCTGACCTCCAGCTGCTGCTCTTTCTGGTCCCGCCTTGTGCTGGTTTAGAGAACAAACTCTTCCCACGACTCCCCACAATGGACATGGAGAGAAAGGTCTGTGACCTAAGTTCAGGAATAATGGAAGCACAGTTCAATGTAGAGAATCATGTGCTTCTTCAGACTCAGAGCCACAGACTCAAACCTGGACCTAGCTCTCTGGCCTGGGTGGGGAGGGAGGTATCCCCACAGGTTGCTTCATGGCCCTCTCCCAGCCCACTCTCATCTCAAAGGCTCAACTTCCTTCCTTGCAGTGAGAGGGTCTTCAACCTCGTCTGCCCTCCACATACAAGGCCCCAGAGAGAGAAGGCAACTTTGTTTACTCTGATACTTACATTAGCCTCACTCCAGCCTAAAGCTTACCTACCTAATCCTCATTTCCCCTTCATTTTCCCCAGATGGTTGAAACAGAAAAGTCTATTTTCTTAGAGAAACTCCTCCTTTGCCCTAAGAACATAATGGTCCAATATCAGTATATTCTGGATTGTTTAGACTCACACATGAGTCAGCAGAGGGTCTAGCTGATGTAGAATTCAACTAATTTTAGTCCAGTGTCTGTTCACTGTCCTCTGCAGCAAGAAATTAAAAAGAAATGAGCCAGAACTGAGGCAGTGCCAATGGGGATGCAGAGAGGAGATGGGTGTAAGAAATACTGGAGCATAGAGAGGCTCCGGGACTGATCGGATACCAGGAGGGGAGGGGTTGAGGGCACCGCCCAGGGTGCCAGTTGAAGTTCAGCACCAGCGAGCCAAGATTGAGTACAGAGGAATCAGTGAGCAAGTTCCATCTTGGACATGTTGCATTTGGGATGACTGTGGGATATTCAGTGGAAGTGTACACAAGCCAGCAGTTAGATGCAATCATGGACAGCTGATGGACATTCTGGGATTCTGTGAACGTGGTGATGACACAGCGAGGAATTGTATCTCATGGAGCCCAGGTTTATAGAATCTTCCTGCTTTTACTTTCCCATTTCCCTGAGGGGGAGAAGATTCTTCTTGCTTCACCCGAGCGGTTTCCTCCTCTCCTCTGATACCTTGGGGTGCCTGCTAATGCACGTGCCCTCCAAGGTATCACCTCCTCCCCTAGGGAGGCTTGTCAAGCAGAGCTGAGGGCTTCCCTCTTTTGCACATCAGCATGTCCCACAGCTGAGCTAGTGTGAGTTCCCCGGGCTCTGTCATTTGGAATCACAAGATTTTCTGGCTAAAACACCAGCCTGAAGTACTGAAAATCTTGGGATAAGTTCTGGAGTTGTTTGTCTGTTTGTCTTAATGCATATAAAATTGGTCTTCCAAAACCCAGTCCTGGCCAAAAACTGCAAAAACAAAACAAAACAAAACAAAACAAAACAAAACAAAACAAAACAAAAAAAAAAAAAAAAAATTGGTCTTCCAAGTCAATGAGGCCCATAAGTTATATCTCCAGTTCAGGAGAATGAACCTCCTAAGAATCAGGCATGTAAAGCTCAGTATTATCCAGTGCATGCTTCTGGTTTGACATCCATATTTTGTCCATCCCACCAAGTTGATAATGGCTCTCACAGGGCCTATCTCTGATTCTTCCCTCCACCTCACCCCGTCCAGGACTCATTGTCCTCTGAGAATCTAGAGTTTTCTGATGACTTTCTACTGCAGAGCTCAGTTCTGGGGTTTGAGCTCTCTGGCCAGGATCCCTCCTACCTCAGCTACTCTGCTGAATGCCAGTCACTGGGCAAATGCTTGTCTTTGTTTACTCTGATCCTCCTGTTCAGTGGCCGCCTCAGCGGTCCATTATGTAGGGCAGACAAGCTGCTGTCTCGGCAGTCAACCCTTTGGGCCTCCCAACACTATTCCCTGTTCTGTGCTACCAGAAATTACATTTCCTCCCAGTTCCCTGGCCTGCCAATCCTCTGCTCACAAACAGCAGAAGCATCACCTGGGCAGGACGGGACCAGCAGCGCAGCTGGTAAGTCTCTTAGGAGCTCTTTGGTTTTGATGCCAGGACTTTCCAAGGGACTGGCATTTCTCTGAGCCTTATTAATGAGACGGGTACCCTGCTGTCCTCACATAGAGGACCCCACCTTTAGCCCAACCTCAGCTACAGCCTTTACAGTGGCCACATAAGGCAGGCACTGGCCCTTGATGAGGACCCGGTGGGAGGAAGTTTTGAGGAAATCATAGGGAGTTTCACTTTCAGCTTTGAGGGAGTCTTTCTTTTGTACTAATGGGCTTTATATCTGCCTTTATTCTCATAGTTAATATATACTCTCCCTCTGGTGATTTTTATTATCCTCTTTGGAATTGCTGAAATGCAAAGAGCCATGTTGGAAGTTGGATGGGAAGTATTTTCAAAACCTATTGAGTATCCAGAAGCCTTTGGGGATTGAGCTGTTTATATCTTATAAATAAATATTCCCAAGTCTTCTCATTTCTATGTTAGTTTGGTATATTTGGAGGGGAAAGTAGCCATTTAAAGAACATGTGTAGATGTTTCTGCAGATCTTGCAGATGTTTCTCACAGTTGGGGATTTTACAAAATAATACATTTATGAGTGCGGATCATACAGAGAGCCATGCTTTTCTCTGCTTCACGTGATGGGCCTCAGAAATCAGACCCAGAAGGATGTGAACAATAAATCTCTGTACCACCCGTTTTCCCCAACATGGAAATGTGCTAAGCTCTTGAGGGTTAAATGAAAACATCAATTGCCCAAGGTTGCCAAGATAGTGACAAATATGAATTGTGAATTCAAATAGTAGCATCGGATTATGCATATTTTAAGTAAGTTTATGATATAAAATCATATGATGACACATTTTTTAAAATAAAACAATCACGGATGTTAAGCCAGAGAAAATCTTTTGTAGAGGCCAAACTGAATATTTTTTGACACACATAATCCCTCCTTATTTTAATGTAAAAGGAAAATAAAAAGGCAAGTTAAGTATTGACATAGTTGTCATGTCCACAAATTTAAATATCCTCTGGCCATCTCTGAAAACATCTTAGCATATTACTTTGATGTACAGACTCTCAGAGTTCTGGGCCTGGGTGGGCCGTAGGTGGCGTCTGGTCAGAACCAGGCCAGTTCTACATATTCCTGGATAGTGACAGGAAGGACAAACTGCAACCTGCAGCCTATATTTGTGTTTCAAAAGAGTCACTAGCAGGCGTCACCTAAGCTTTGGACTCTTCCAAGTGCTCCGAGATATACTTTTGAGATCAACCTTCCTGCTTGCTATCAGAGACTTGGAGGTTGGTGGTTTCTAGTAGTCATGGGCAGCTCCCCTTTACAAGTTCCTGCACCTCCAAGAACGTGGAATATGATCCAGTGAATGGAGCAGCTCATGGAGCAGGTAGGGGCAGAGTGTGGGCACTCATTTAAGAAGTAGAAGAAAAGTTGAGCAGCATGGATAGTCAAAAAGTGTCAATTTCAAGACTAATGTGTGAATGTGACTGGAGCTGTGTCAGTAGGAATACACACGCTACCACAACTTAGCATCCTTCACATCTGCAGATACTGCAAGAACATAACGATCCAAATAGCAAATGTATTTAAAGTAGAATGCGATCAGAATATCCTTGAAAGTAAGTTTACATGTATTTTTGTTTGTAAGTTAAGAACTAATCTGCATAAATGCCTCTAGTATAGGACTACAGATAAGCAGAGCTGTGGAAGGAATCATATGTGATGTGGTCAGCTTCTTTGTCCAGGCTATTTTGTTCAATGGGATGTTCAGGTTCATTATCAATTATTGTTGACAGTGACTACATAGAGCATGTGTAATGAACCCCCAATGGCACAGGCCGCTAGAATTCTCCTAGAAACAATTCATCTTGTTTTGGGAGTGTCCTTTTAGAAATTTGCCTAACTTCAGGGTCATTTTTACAAATGTCACCTGTCATTATTGATTATTATGACAAATATTCTGTTCTTTTTTTAATTAGGGAGGTTAAGGACTCTTGTATAAATGAAAATGTATTTAGAATCATTGCTTTTCAGAGTTAGGAGGCATCTATTCTGATCCCTTATCCAGGCATTGAATTCCGGCCCCAGTAGCCCTGTTAAGAGGTCCTCAAGCCACTGTCACACACCTGTGTGACTGGAGCTTAATGTCCCTATAGAAAGCCTGCTCTGTCTCTGGCAGTTTGGACTGTGGGGAAATTCTTCGTCTGATGGAGAATTGTTTGTTTGCCTTCATCTTCCACCTCTTGGTTCTTATCTGCTTCCTGGAGCTCCTCTGGACAAATCTATATTCTGATTTTCCTTTAAGCATTAGAAAATGACTGTCATGTCTGGACTTTCCCAGATCCTCACTGTGAATCCCCTTTATGCCCACAGCCCTGATCTCTTCAGCTAGTCCTGAGATGATGAGACGCCCTCTGCCCTATCCCTCCGCTCTGAATATTCCTCACCTGGTCTCTTGTCTTCTTAAAATGAAGTATTCAGAGCTTCTCCATGCACGCTGACATAGGCTGCTCACCCCTCAAATAGAGTGTGATGCCACGGGACTGGCTTCCCAGGCAACATGGCCTCTTAGCTTCTAAAGTGAAGCCTCAAAGTCATTTCACACGTGTCACTGTACCTAGTAGAGTGGTTATTTCAGAATCATTCCAGTTGGAAGGTGCAGTGTTCCTCTCCTAATTGTGCACTTACTTACTGTGTCACCAGCTCACACA
>CAUYPK010015234.1:0-10286 GCA_963574355.1 Loris lydekkerianus
ATGTCCTTTGTATTAACCTGGATTAAAGTGGAAGACATTATTCTTAGTAAAGCATCACAAGAATGGAGAAACATGAATCCAATGTACTCAATTTTGATATGAGGACAATTAATGACAATTAAGGTCACGGTGGGGTTGGGGAAAAGGAGAGCAGAGAGAGAAAGAAGGAGGGAGGGTGGGAAAAGGAAGAGCAGAGAGAGGAAAGGAGTGAGTGGGGTGGGGCCTTGGTGTGTGCCATACCTTTGGAGGGCAAGACACAATTGTAAGAGGGCCCTTACCTAACAAATGCAATCAGTGTAACCTGGTTTATTGTACCCTCAATGAATCCCCAACAATTAAAAAAAAAAAAGGATACAGACTGGTGCCAGGGACCAGGAGAATCAATGCAGGGTTCAGAACAGCTGGGATCTCTTCAGTTCTCTGTGGATTATTTTAAGTCACTTGAGTTCACACTGTACCTAAGTTTTCCTACCACAATGGAGGCATGTTATACTTTCATAATTTACTTCTAAGTACTTCAGCAAAATCAGGGTGATATGCATCTGTCAAGGGGTCAGTGAACACCCTCTCAGGAATGTCCGTTCAAGGGAGGCTGGTTATCATTATATCAGTTGTAAATTAGCATGATGCCTGGGAGAAAATGACTCTTATAAAAGATAGCCAAAACACGTGGACTGGCTAAAAGGGTTCAGTGACACCCTGCTCCTCTCTCTGTCTCTCTCTCTCTCACACACACACACACACACACACACACCAGGGATGAAAGGACCTATACCCTTGGGATGGCACCTGAGGCTTGATCCCTCATCAGCTTCCAGCCATCGGCTTAGGGCAGTGGTCCCCAGCTTTTTTTGGCACCAAGGATCAGTTTCATGAAGGACAATTTTTCCACAGACTGGGGCTGGGGGTGGCACATTACATGTATTGTGCACTTTATTTCTATTATTATTACATTTAATATATAATGACATTATTATACAACTCACCATAATGCAGAATCAGCGGGAGCCCTAAGCTGATTCTCCTGCAACTAGATGGTCCCAGCGCTAGCATCACCTCCAAAGTTCCACCTCCGATCATCAGGCGTTAGAGTTTCATAAGGGGCGCACAACCGAGATCCCGCTCATGCGCAGTTCACAGCGGGGTTGGCGCTCCCAGGAGAATCTGATCCTGGTGCTGATCAGACAGGCGGTGGTGTGAGCCATGGAGAGTGGCTGTAAATACAGAAGAACCTTTGCTTCCTTGCAAGCTGAGGGGAGTTTTAATTGCATGATGCCGTCTAGGGGGCACAGAATCCTGCCTCACCTTTCATCCAAGTGGATCAGAACACAGAACAGGACAGAGAGCTGGAACTTCATGAAGCTTACGGAATGGGTTTCTGCCCGTGTGGCTAAAGAATTTCTAAGAAAAACTAGAAGTGCGATAGGCTTTGGCTTGAACTTTGCTTTCGGTTCAACTAGGACATCAGGTTTTGGGGAAAGATGACCGTCACCACCTCAGGTTCTCTAACAGCTGCTGTTACCCTCCAAAAAAGAACCTACATGCAGTGTAGAACAGAATTAGCCTCAGTTGATCCCAAGACGGGCTGGGATTTCATGGAGTCCTGCTCTGACCTGGGATTCTCTGGGGTTCTCTTCCCACCCCGTATGTACTGATGGGCAGGTCCTTAAAGACTCATAGGTGTGCCAACAGCTGGCAAAGATTGGCTGGTATCTTAAGAGGGCTGGTGTGTGAAAGAAAATTCTTTTTTTTTTTTTTTTTCTGAGACAGTCTCAAGCTGTCGCTCTGGGTAGAGTGCGGTGGTGTCATAGCTCACAGCAACCTCAAACTCTTGGGCTTAAGTGATTATCTTGCCTCAGCCTCCCAAGTAGCTGGGACTACAGGCGCCTGCCACAATGCCCAGCTATTTTTTTGGTTGCAGTTGTCATTGTTTTTTAGCAGACCCAGGCCTAGCTCGAACCCGCCAGCTTCAGTGTATGTGGCCAACGCCCTACTCACGGAGCTGCAAGCACCAAGCCAGAAAGAAAATTCTTGTGGGTCTTATTGGTTTTGAAATGTTTTTCATTTGACCCTGGCTGTTCCCAAAGTCCAAGGGAGATCCCACCACAGAGGTCATCCCAGGATAGGAAGTCCCATCCAGGGCTTCCATACTCCAGTTTTACCCAGAGAGTAACTCCCATCACTGCTTCTTGGTCCAGGCTGAACGAGAGGGAGAGGGTTGGCTGGGACAGGTATAGGCTGGGAGGAACAGTGAAATATTCTGGCTTGCTCAGCCTCCAAACACACCAACATATTTCGCTGTTCTTTGACTGCAATCTGGGTACTTCCTGGGAAAAAGCAGCCTTTCCATCCCTAAGGAGGCCTGGAGTAGTGCTGTCCAAAAGAACTCTCTATGATGATACAAACGCTCTGTACAAGCATTGTCTAACACGGCAGCCACTCACCACATGCAGCTATTTTTTTTCTTTTTTGAGGGGGGGACAGAGTCTCACTTTGTTGCCCTCAGTAGAGTGCCATAGCATCACAGCTCACAGCACCTCTAGCTCTTGGGCTTAGGCGATTCTCTTGCCTCAGCCTCCTGAGTAGCTGGGACTACAGGCGCCCGCCACAATGCCTGGCTGTTTTTATGGTGCAGTTTAGCCGAGGCCGGGTTCAAACCCGCCACCCTCCGTATATGGGGCTGGTGCCCTACTCACTGAGCCACAGGCACCGCCCCACATGCAGCTATTAAGCTTTCATGTGTGACTAGTATAAAGGAGGAATTGAATTTCAAATTATACTTCATGTTAATTAACTTAAGTTGAATAGCCAAATGTGGCTAATGGTTACTGTATTAGGACAGCACAGCACAGGCCTAATGCCTGGCCTCTCTCCCTATTTCTTAGGACCTTCTCTTAATTCTGAAGTGGTTTAATCAATTGTTAACTTCTTTCTCCCAATCTCTTATCTTGCCCTGAGTCCCCTGACTGTGTCTCCTTTCTTCCACTCTCTGGAGTAGCCTGGCTTGGGTGGTTAAAGAGAAGGAAACAAATGCTTCCCAAACATTTCCCAAGAAGGAATGGGCAAGAGGTTAGGCCACCAGGAAATAGGACTTTTTTTTTTTTTTTTTTTTTTTTTGTAGAGACAGAGTCTCACTTTGTCACCCTCGGTAGAGTGCTGTGGCATCCCAGCTCATAGCAACCTCCAGCTCTTGGGCTTAGGCGATTCTCTTGCTTCAATCTCCCAAGTAGCTAGGAAATCGGATATTTACTGACACATGGGACTTATAGAATGCACACACCCATTTGGAACTAATAAATCCAATGATGCCATTCAAAGTATCTCATACATGTGTATAGAGACCTTGTCACAATGCACCCTGCATGCAAATCTAGCAGAACAAGAATTAGATGTCTTATTTTAAAGATGACAAAACCAAAGGTGGTTTAGCCAGTAGAATCACATAGCGGGTAATGATAAAGCTGGGACCAGAAACAGGTGTTCTGACTCCTAAACTTCCCACCATTAAAATCAGTAGAATGTTATACATTGACCACCCAAGGGACTGTGACAAACTGGTCAATGTATAGATGTGGTCAACGTAATGCCTCTGTACTGATACATACATGTGGTGCATGGCTGGGCCAGACTATTAAAACTAGGTCCACTAAGCCAGGCACAGTGGCTCACGGCTGTAACTAGCACTTTGGGAGGTGGAGGCAGGCAAATTGCTTATGCTCAGAAGGTCAAGACCAGCCTAAGCAAGAGTGAGACTCTGGCTCTACTAAAAAGAGAAAAACTAGCCAAGTATTGTGTCAGGCACCTATAGTCCCAGCTACTTGGGAGGCTGAGGCAAAGGGATTGCCTGAGCCCAGGAGTTTGAGGTTGTTGTGAGCTATGATGATGCCATGGAACTTTAGTCTGGGGCAAAAGAGTAAGGCTCTGTTTAAGAAAAGAAAGAAAGAGAGAGAGAAAGAAAGAAAGAGGGAAAATTAGGTCAACTTAAGGAGATGGTTAATGTAGGGAGGGGAGTCAGCTATGAAGGTTCTCCTACAGTTGAATCAGCCCTGATTAGAGAGGGAACATATCAAGAGAACAGGGAAGACCATAATCACCCCCGACAGCCTTACTGTGTCTTAAATGCAGCTTTTTTGTTTCTGACCTGGAGAGAGCTATTGTGGATATACCATATAGTGTACGATTTCATTCTCTAGCATTGTAGAAGCCAGGATGAATTAGGGAATGTAAGCGGTATGTGTCTTGCAGAGCACTAATGGGCCATCCTAATCCTTTCATTCTTACCGTAGTTTTAGGGATCTTATCAACAAATCTCCCTCTAACAGGACCTCTGCCCTTTGTACAACTCCAGAGGGTGCCTTCTTATACAATGCAACACGCAATGCAGTGGTATTACTCTAATGGACTTTATTTCTAAATCGAATAAGACAAGTTTCTTTCCTTGTGCTTCAGTTAAATTAATTTTCACATACTTTTTGTGGCTTTGCCGATTAAGCAGATGCTGTGCAAAAGGTCTGAATTTCAGCTGTTTATCTGAATTGGTGGCAATTTTTCTAGAAAGTACACAAGCCAAGTTCCATCCCTTGAGAAGAGGGGGTTGGGGCCTGGGCATCTGCATTTGTTCAATGTTTCTTCAATATGATTTCGGTTCTAAAGGCTGAGACTTGTGACATGTCGGACCAGGAACCAACAGACCCGCATTTGGGTTCCTGACTTTTCCCCCACACTAGCCTCCCTCAGCATGCTTCCCATTCTGTCAAGTGGAGAGATATGAGGCCTGTCCTACTTTGGTGAGTTTTAAGCATGACAGCTTATATGAAAGAATTCTGAAAAGTAACCTGTGTATTTACAGTGGGAGGGCTCTGATGACCAGCAGTCAGTCACCACCTGCAAACAGGCCTGGGATTCGTGACATTGGTGACATTTGTCCATGGATTCTCATGGTCTGTCTGCCTCTATCACACCGTGCTAAAAATGGGTAGAGAGTGGGTGGAGCTCAAAATGTTCTAACTCCAGTGTAATGGTGTGGGCAGCTTCCCCACAGCTAGGTAATTCTGGACAAATGAAAGCTTGTCTGCAATCCGCTCTATTTATTTCCAAAATAACTGGTGAGATCCCCCAGGAATTTTAGGGCATTCATTTCAGTTTTATCTGTTTTGAGGCCTTTAGGCCATGAGATTAGAAAGGCTCAGGCATACATCAGGAGAAGTACACAAGATGTCTATTCCCAACCTCGCAGCTAATACTCAGGGTAAACCCACAGCCATGTGATGTGGGAACATTTTAATTTGGGAAATCAAATGCAGGAAAAATATTACCTTACTCTTAATTTCAACCATCACACACACACACACACACACACACACACACACACACACACACAGAGTTAAATGCCCAGAACTAGGCTACTAGCCATACAAAAATTACAGACATACAAATACTTCAAGATGCTGACTTTCTTCTGAAACTTCATGGCTTTACCTCTATGACAAAAAAGATGCTCCATTTCTGTTAATTATATTTTATTCATTCAGAATATCACAAATTGACCATGGCAAGAAAAGAAAGGCATTAAAGATCAAGATATTACAAAGAATTAATAAGAATACTGGAGGGCCGGGTGTGGTGGCTCACGCCTGTGATCCTAGCACTCTGGGAGGCCAAGGCAGGTGCATTGCTTCAGCTCACGAGTTCGAAACCAGCCTGACCAAGAGCGAGATCCCCATCGCCACTAAAAATAGAAAAACTAGCTGGGCATTGTGGCGGGCATCTGTAGTCCCAGCTATTTGGGGGGTTGAGGCAGGAGGATCTCTTGAGCCCAAGATTTTGAGGTTTCTGTGAGCTATGATGAGACCACAGCACTCTCCCCAGAGTGACAGAGCAAGACTCTGTCTCAGAAAAAAAAAAAAAAAGACACTGAAGCAAGGAAGTCAATGTTCTGTTGCAAATTCAAATTTTTTCTTTTATGACAAACATTCTCAAATTTTATCTCCTACTAAAATTATTGTCTGAAATAGATAAGTAGACCTTGAGAACAAAAAACTATTGGATGGAGCTGAAGGACCTGCATTTTAAACAAGTATTAAAACCACTGTCCAATGTATTTTCCTAAGAGATGAGTGCCTATGAGGAGCTGGTCAGAAAAAGCAGAGAACAACTGGGTGAAGGAACCACGAAAAATCAGTTTCTTCCATGAACTCCATTGGAATTCCCTATAAGAGACTGCTAGCCTCAAAGGGACCACAGAGGTCATTTCTTTGTCTTCCTGATAGGTCACAGGTTGAGTTCCAGTGAAACACATTAGAACATTGAATTTCTGACTAGGCTGCCCAGTACGGTTGTACAGGTTGAGCACTACACAATGGCATTGCATCGAAGGGACCTCCATTTACAGTAAACACAATTGATTTGTATATTCTTATGACAGTTTCCTGATAGATGGCAGTAATGTATCTTATTCCAAAAAAATCGTCGCATGACAACAATTTTCCAACAGAAGTAAGCAAGAAAGGATAGGGAATATTCTTTTGTAATTCACGCACAGGGGCAGATTGGGCTAGCTGCAGCCCAGTTCTGGTTCCTGTTCTCTGAGCTCTTCCCTGGTCATCCCTAGCTGGAGGAAAAGTCCTAGGGAAGGCTGGGTGAGCAGTAGCTAGCCTTTCACAGCTCAGGACCCTCCTAGCCACCTTGAGGGCGGACTCTACTGGCCATAACTTGAAAGTGGAGGTAGCAGTCTGGCTTACTGGTCAGTTTAGAGGGGGTGAGGATGGGTTTCTCCTTTGCCCTGCAAGAACAGAAAGCTTCACTTCCCCTCTCTCATGTTCCTTCCCTACACTCTGTTTGTGTGATCTCTACTAATTCCAGGAGGTCTGCTCTAGGACTTCTTTTTTATTTTGTCCTTTCCTCCACATCAGGCCTATTCCTGTATCTTACCTTGGATGTCTGAACACTGTTCAGGAATGTGCTATTGGTTACCCCAAGAGTTGAAGTTTGGGCATCTACTTCCTGCCTCCCCAAGAAGCTTCAAAACAGAAGTATTTCTTAGTAAAAGGGCAATGGATCCTCAAATTCTCTCTTTTCCCTCCTCCTCCATTTTCATACCCAAGCTGCTCTCAGGGTAACTTCCCCCTCCTTCCTCACCCCTCTCTTTGTAAGCCTGATCAAAATGAGGAAGTATGTGGTGATGTAGGGCTGATTTAAAATTCTCTGGAAGTGGATCACATGAGCCTTAGGATCCTGGAAGAAGCTAGTAAGTCGAATCGATGTTAGATTACATAGATTACAATCTGATGGGGGTAGGGCCTCTCTCTCTCTCTCTCTTTCTTTCTTTCTTTTAGACAGAAACTCACTATTACCCTGGGTAGAGTGCTGTGGCATCATCATAGCTCACAGCAACCTCAAACTCTTGGGCTCAAACAATCCTCCTGCCTCAGCCTCCTTAGTAGCTGGGACTCCAGGCGACTGCCATGACACTTAGCTAGTTTCTTCTATTTTTAGTGGAGATGGGGGTCTTGCTGTTTCTCAGGCAGTGCTCTAATGCCTGAGCTCCAGTGATCCACTTGCCTTGGTCTCCCAGAGTGGTAGGATTACAGGCATGAGCCACTACCTGGCCTGGGCCACTTTTCCAAGTTCTGGTGTCCTTTCAAAAAGCAAGTATCTCGTAGAACAAGTAGATGCCATGCTGGCTGGAAGTGATCTTGTGTATGATAGGAACCCTGATACATTTGTTTATTCCATTTATTTACAGCACACTCATTCATTGAGCATACAAGTTTATGTATGTTTCAGGCACTTTGGAAGACACTTAGGACAATCAGTAAATACAACCATTTCCTGCTTTCCTGGAGTAAACAGTCTAGTGGCGGAGATGCTCACCAGCCAGGTACACAATTGCATATGCAATTGCACATGGTATTCAATGTTCTAAAGGGAAAGGACACCGTGCAGAATGAGGGAATAATGTGGGGAACCTACTGCAGACTGTGAATGAGGTAAGCCATGCCTGAGCTGGACTTCCAAGCTGAGATCTGAAGGATGAGAAGAAGCCAGCCATGGGAAGAACTGGGGAAGCTTGTGTCAGGCAGTGGGAATAGTCACACAAAGACTAGGAACTGAAAACTCCAAAATATAAGTTTCTATCCTTCTCTTTTTTCTCAACTCCTAAGGTAGCTCTTCATTCTGGCTCCTTAGTAATTGCCACCAGTAAAGTGAGAGAAGCTCCGAGCACCGTCCCTGCCACCACTGACACTTACTATGGGCAGGTGCTGCCCTGAGTGGGCTATACGCATTAACTCACTTACTCCTCACAATTACCCCCACCACCACCATGGAGAGGCTTTTCAGGTCTCCATTTTATAGATGAGGAAACTATAAAAGCCACTATGCAATAATGCTCACTTTTGTTATCAAGATCAGTAATGTATTCAACAATAACCTACCGAGGATTTCCAGGTTTCTGGAGGACTTCATTTTGTTTGTTTCTGACCTTTTCACGGCTCATCGAGAGCTTCCTTACTAGACTTCTTCTGTGTAACTTGCACATTTTAAAAGCTTGTTTTACTTTTTTAATCTATTGTTCATCTTATTGGTGAAAAACCTCTAGCGCTGCTGGACAGGTGTTATAGAAAAACATTTGCTGGGCTCTTCCTAGTCAGCAACATGTCTTTGAATTCCATTCAATTCAGCAAATGTATATTGAGAAGCCACTAATTTCCCAGCATGACCCTGGAGGTGCCAGCTCCAGAAGTTCAAAATCAAGGCAAAAAAGCACATACATCACTGTAATAGAAGAATAGGGTATATGCTCTGCTTGTCTTATAATTGAAATACAAACGAGGATGATTGAGAAAGATATGATCTACTGTCAAGCTGCCAACTATCAGAAGGTATTTTTCTAAACTTGGTTGATTTTTTTGCTTTTTAAATAAGAAATGTACAAGTGGTCCAAAGCCTTTTTAATATGAAGATGTAACAACTCCATACATCTGATTGATCTGAGAATTGTGTTCTAAATTATCTAGGTTTCCCCTAACTACCTACTGTTTAGATGTAGATTTTTCAACAAATAAACTTTTGCCCTTTTTCTTTTCATTTTCATGTATAGGAAGATAATTTTTGAAGATACACCTATTAAGCAAAACAATAATTGTTGAAGAAGAATCAGGGCCTGGTGTGCTTATGTCTCAGTTGAAAAGGAATATGATTTTTGCAATAGTAAAACAGGAATCTGTCCTTCCCATCAGGGTTAGGACACTTCCTTCTGACTATTCCTTCTTTCTGTTTAGGTAAGTACTAAAATAAACAGGAAAGGGGAAGCCCTAAGCAACAGCCCCAGTAAATTATCATTATAGGTTTGTATGTATAGAGGGAGAAAGATACAAAACTATAGGAATTCCCAATTTGTATTTTATTTTGTTTTTGTCAGTATTATTTTTAGTTGTTTGAGATTCATTGAAGGTACAAAGAATTAGGTTATACTGATTGCATTTGTTAGATAAAGTCCCTCTTGTAATTGTGTCCCTTCCCCAAGAGTGGTGTCTACACCATGACCCCAAACCTCCTCCCTCATTCCTCTAACCCCCCCCCCCTTGTATTAGCTCATCTACTGCCTTCATATTAGAATTGAGTACATTGGATTCTTGCTTCTCCATTCTTGTGATGTTTTACTAAGAAGAATGTATTCTACCTCCACCCAGGTTAATACAAAAGATGTAAAGTTTCCATCTTTTTAGTGGCTGGATAGTATTCTATGGTATACATATACCATAGCTTGTTAATCCATTCTTGGGTTGGTGGGCATTTAAGTGGTTTCCACATGGGACTTAATTAAACTGAAAAGCTTCTGTGCAACTAAGGAAACAACAAGCAAATCAGACAACCTTCAGAATGGGAAAAGATACTTGCATATTATAAATCGGGCAAAAACTTGATTAACTAGGATCTATAGAGAACTCAAATTAATCAACAAAAAAGACCCAACAATCCCATATATCACTAGGTAAGAGACATGAACAGAACCTTCTCTAAAGAAGACAGATGAATGGCTAACAAACATGAAAAACTGCTCATCGTCCCTAATCATCAGAGAAATGCAAATCAAAACCACCCTGAGATATCACCTAACCCCAGTGAGAATGGCCCACATCACAAAGTCTCAAAGCTGCAGATGCTGGTGTGGATGTGGAGAGAAGGGAACGCTTTTACACTGCGGGTGGGACTGCAAACTAGTACAACCTTTTTAGAAGGAAGTATGGAGAATCTTCAGAGAACTCAAATTAGACCTTATTTGT
>CAUYPK010015236.1:0-13050 GCA_963574355.1 Loris lydekkerianus
CCTGGGCTTAGGCGATTCTCTTGCCTCAGCCTCCCGAGTAGCTCGGACTACAGGCGCCAGCCACAACGCCCAGCTATTTTTTTTGTTGCAGTTTGGCAGGGGCGGGGTTTGAACCCACCACCCTCGGCATATGGGTCCTGCGCCCTACCCGCTGAGCCACAAGCGCCGCCCAACATCAACACATTTTGGCAGCACATGTGCAACTCTGTGTGCTCCCAACAGCCACAGTGAAGTACAGACTTGTCCTCTGTAACCTCACACCTCCTGGCTTTCTCCCCATTCTGCTACTCCTACTGAAAACTCCTTTCTCTTCTCTGCTCCTTGAAATCCTTTCTATTCCTCAAGACTCAGCATGGCATCAGTACTGCCCCTGGTTGGTGTTCCCTGGTATCTTTGCTCTGGGCTGACACAACATATGGGGCTTACCCCACAGTACAGTTAAACACACTGCTAACCTCTCTAAGGTCTTTAATTCTGCATCCTCAGCACCTGATCCATAGTAGGAGCTCCATAAATATGTTGCCAAAATTGAAGGACGTTTTATTCCCTTGGCCCTAATATCACAAAACTCATAAAATTGAGTATCCAAACGTGAACAAATCGTAAGGGAAATCTGTCAGCTTGTCTCTCTCTGCCCTTGCACTATATCCTGAAACACCTGTGCACCATAGTCAAGGCTTGAGGTGCCCTCAACACATCATTAGGCTGGGCTATAAGAACCAGGTGGGGCCAGGAGGCTCAGCCTTTACTTATCCCTGACCCAAGAACAATAGTAAAGAAGGAACCAAACAATGAGGACCTCATCAGAGATAATGCTGAACATCTGCTGATTCTAAATATTTCATCTCATCTGTCAATGTAGTTCATTACAGTAATTAACTTTGCATTCCTGGGATAACCCCAATCTGCTCCTGAGGAATTACTTTTTTAAAATTTATTTCAGATATTAAAACGATAAGAACACATACTACACTTACTTGATCTTAGCCAAAAGGCCAATGAGCAGAAATTACCCTTTTTTATACACTGCTAGATTCAGGATCCTAACACCTTGGAGAGAATTTTGCACTTATGCCTGACATTGGCCTATAATTTTCTTCTATCATCGTTATCAGATTTAGTATCACAGTTATGCTGGGCTCTTTTTCAATACTCTGAAAGAATTTATGTAAAACCAGAATTACTTATTTCCTCAGTGATCAGTAGAACTCACCAATGAAGCCAGCTAGAGTTTTCTTTGAGGGAAAATCTTTGACTACTAATTCAATATCTTTAATGATTGTAGACTATGTCAGTTTTCTATTTTTATTGAATTGATTATGATAAATTATATTTTTCTAGGTAATCCAAGCATTTGGATTACAAGGATAAATGATACTGAAATGCTAACTCTGAGGTGTATTCTGCAAGAAGTCGCCTTCTGAATCATCAGAGAAATAACAGCTCACATGTGTATTGTATGTTACAGTTTATAAAAGTACTACTCATGTATTACCTCACATGAAGATCAAGGTCTGGGTGGCTTTGGTGACTTGGGGCGTCTAATTGCTTGCAAAGGGATGGATAACTTCCTAGGTAAGAACGGCCAATTCAGACCAACCCCTATAGCTAGCCATCTAGAAAATTTTGTGAAAGACTATGCAACAATTAAATTACTCGCTTCACTCCAGGAAGTCATTTGTCACTGACACAAGCAGCAGCCACCAAGTGCCTTGCGAGTGAGTGCTGACATGAGGGTATTAGAGCGTTCTTAGTTCATGGAAACCTTCCCCAAGGCCCAGGTAGGAATGGAAAGTCTGGGGGCTAACACGGGTGCCGCATCTGCCTATGGTTTCGAGGGTCACTCGGTCCGGGCGCAGCGGGCAGCGCCCGCCGGGACAAAGCACACTCACCAGGGCCTCAAAGTCCTTACAGTCGTGGCGGGCGTAGGACGCGGGGAAGGGCCGCAGCACCGAGTCACGCTTGTAGCTCTGCAGAGCCGAGGCGAAGAGGCTGCACCGGAGGTCGGCGGCCAGCACGTCACGGTTCGCCGCCTCCCTTGCGGCCGCCCAAGCTGAGGGCTGCATCGTGGGTCGCTGCGCGTTGCCGGGGGAGACACCCGGTCCGGGGCGAGGGCCAAGCCTGCGGTCAACGCGGGGACAATGGGTTGTCGGGGACCGGGCTTCCGAGGCCTGGGTGGAGCTAGGCAGGGGAATGAGGTCGCAGGGGTGAGAACGCACTGCCAAGTGTCCTCTGCCAAGGTCTGGACCGCGGCTCGCAGCCAAGCAGACGGGCGGGCGGAGGAGACCCGCCCGGGACCGCGGGTGAGCGCGGAGTTGGGCCCAGGAATAATGGGGCCGGGGGTCCCAGGCCCGAGGGAGCGGCTATGACATGGGATGAGATGACAAGGGCGGGAACGTGCTGACACGTGTCCTCTGCTGGGACTTGAGGCAAACAGCCCCTGGGGGGAGGGCGGAGCCCCTCCGCGTGCGGGAGAGGCTGCGGCGCCGCGCGTGCCTTCCTGTCCCGCCTCCCGCCGCCCGCCCGGCCGCCCGCGGCGCCGCCTGCGTCCGGGCCGCGGCGCTCCCACGCTGCCTCGCGCTCCTCCCCGCCCGCCGAGGCCCGCCCCTTCCCGCGCCCGCCCCTCCGCCCTACGGGATGGGGCCGCGGGTCCAGACCTCGCGGCTACCGGGCTGCGGCAGCCAAGGTGTGCTGGGCGGAGTCGTCTACGCTGTCGCTCGCCGCAGCCTTGTGGAGAAACTGACCCGGGCGACCTCTCGCCCAGACTCTGGACTCGCCTTTGTCCCAGCTTTGCGGGCTGAGTCTTGTCTCGCCATGGAGAATCGCTGCTATGTATGGTCTCCCTCTGGAAACGTTTCCCTCCAAAACTGCGCAGAAAGAGTCATTTCACGCCCCGGGAGTTTGAGGCTTGAGTAGCGCAATGCTTGCCCAAGTCCCACAGCGCGGCAGGGTGACCCTGGATTCAAACTCGGGCTTTTGGAAACCTTTCGTCTGCCTTTCAGACTCCAGAATGCTCTGAGTTGCTTGTCTCTGGCCTAGGAGTTCCCAAGAGCCTCATTTGGAGGCCTCTCCACGGGACAGCATTGATTTAATTTTCTAGGAGAGGAGAGAGTTAGACTCCCGTCCCCTCACGCTGCTCAGAACCTCTTTAGAGGAAACCCTACAGTGTGATCCCCAAAGTCCCAGGAAAATGTGAGAACAGGCCATGTGAGTACCTGGGCCAAGAGTATGCTGCACATACCCCCACACTGCAGCATCTTCTGAGGGACAAACTCCTCTCCCTTCCACATCCAGGCTGTAGTAGGCCCTGGTCTCAGAGGATTGTGTGTATATCAATTTGGGAGGTAGGGCAAGACTGAACCCCATAACCCCTCAGAGCTTCCCAGGCCAGGCAACAGGTGTGGGTGCTTTCAGGCGTCCACGTCAATCTTTTGCTTGCTGTGTAACTCCTGGAACCACAAGAGTGTCCGAGAGCTTTATAGATTCAGGCAAGTCTAGTACCCATGAAGTCTTGGGGACCCCATGAGACCTTGGAACTCTAAGGTGGCTGCTGAATCTCAGACCCCATATGGCAGGGCTGCAACAGTAGAGCAGGAGACCTCGGAACCATCTCTAGATCCACCTCTTCTTTACTGCAGGCCCTTAAACAAAAGTCACCCATGGTAGCTCCTCAGCTTCAAGTATGGTTTGTTGGATGCATCAATACTTCATTCCTTCTGATGGCCGAATAAGAATCCATTAAATGGATATACCACGTTTTGTTTATCAGTGAATGGTCATTTAGTTTGTTTCTACCTTTCAGCTATTATGAAAAATGCTGCTATAAATGTGTGCAAGTTTGTTTTTGAGACAGAATCTCACTCTGTCACCCTGCATAGAATCCTGTGACGTCATAGCTCACAGCAACCTCAAACTCTTGGCTCAAGAGATCCCCCTGCTTCAGTCTCCGGACACCATCACACTAAAGCACACGTTGCAATAAATCTGCGGATTACAGGCACCCACCATAGGACCTGCACCATTACCTCCCTTGGTTCTCAAGCCTTCAGGCTTATTCTAGAATATCACTGACGTTCCTGGACTTCCAGCATGGAGACAGCAGATCATGAGACTTCTCAGCTTTCATAATCATGTGAGCCAATCCCTCAGAATACATTTAGTTCTATATATCTATATATGCTATTGATTTTGTTTCTCTGAAGAACCCTGAATAGTCTCCAGCTGTCACTGTTGAATTGTCTTTATCCATTTATCTCTATCACCTTTTGTTTCATGCATTTTGGTGCACTTTTAGTGCATGTATGTTTGTTAATCTTTCCAATGGATTGACCCTTTAAGTTTTTTTTCATTTTTATTTTTTATTTTATTTTATTTTATTTTATTTATTTATTTATTTATTTTTGGAGACAGAGTCTCAAGCTGTTAGCCTGGATAAAGAGCTGTGGCATCATAGCTCACAGCAACCTCCAACTCTTGGACTCAAGTGATCCTCTTGCCTCAGTTTTTCTATTTTTAATAGAGACAGGGTCTCAGGTTTGCTCAAGCTGATCTTGAACGCATGAGTTCAAGGTATCCACCTGCCTTGGCCTCCTAGAGTGCTGGGATTACAGGCGTGAGACCCGCACCTGGCCTTTTTTTTTTTTTTTTTTTTGAAACAGAGTCTCACTCTGTGCCCTGGGTAGAGTGCTGTAGTGTCCTAACTCACAGCAGCCTTAAACTCTTGGGCTCAAGTGATCCTCTTGCCTGGGCCTCCCAAGTAGCTGGGACTACAGGCACCTGGTACCATGCCCAGCTATTTTTAGAAACAGGATCTCCTTCTTGCCCAGGCTGGTCTCAGACCCCTGAGCTCAGGGCAGTCCACCCTCCTCAGCCTCCCAGAGTGCTAGGAGACCCTTTAAAAAGCACAAAATGTCTTGCCTTTAATGCTGAGAGATGTAAAAAAAAATTTTTTAAATTCTAGCCCGAGCGAGAGTGAGACTCTGTCTTTACTAAAAATAGAAAGAAAGAAAAAACAAAACAGCTGGGCACTGTAAAGGGCCTTGTAGTCCCAGGGAGGCTGAAGCAGGAGGATGGCTTGAGCTCAAGCTCATGCTTGTAATCCTAGCATTGTGGGAGGGTAAGGCAGGTGGATCACCTGATTTCAGGAGTTGGAGATAAGCCTGAGCAAGAGCGAGATCCTGTCTCTACTAAAAATAGAAAAACTCGCCAGGTGATAAGGTGGGTGCCTGTAGTCCCAGCTACTTGGGAGGCTGAGGCAGAGGATCCTCAGAGATCTGCGTTCCAGAGTATGAGGTTGCTGTGAGCTGTGAACCCATGGCATTCTACCCAGGGTGAGCAAGACTGTCTCAAAAAGAAAAAAAAATTATAAAATGCCCCTCTTTACCTCTAATAACATTTTTGTTTGTATATTTTTGGTTTTGGTATTGAGACAGAGTCTTACTCACCAGGGCTAGAGTGCTGTGGCATCAGCCTAGCTCACAGCAACCTCAAAATTCCTAGGTTCAAGTGATTCTCCTACCTCAGTCTCCCAAGTATCTGGGACTACAGGCGCCTGCCACCACACCCAGCTAATTGTTCTATTTTTTGTAGAGAACAGGTCTCACTCTTGCTCAGGTTGGTCTCTGAATGTTCAAGCATTCTTCCTGCCTCAGCCTCCCAGAGTGTTAGGATTACAGGTGTTAGCCACCACACCTGGCTGTTTTAAGGTCTACTTTGCCTGATATTCACATAGCCAGCTTTTTCTTTTTTTTTTTAGAGACAGAGTTTCACTTTATCACCCTTGGTAGAGTGATGTGGCATCACAGCTCACAGCAACATCCAACGCCTGGGTTTAGGTGATTCTCTTGCCTCAGCCTTCTGAGTTGCTGGTATTACAAGTGCCTGCCACAACACCCGGCTATTTTTTTGTTGTTGCAGTTTGGCCTGGGCTGGGTTTGAACCTACCACCCTCGGTATATGGGGCCAGCACCCTACTTACTGAGCCAAAGGTGCCGACCACCATTCTAGCTTTCTATAGTTGCTTTTGCATGATACATCTTTTCAATTCTTTTTTATTAATTTATTATTTGTTTTTGAGACAGAGTCTTGCTCTATTGCTCAGGTTGGAATACCGTTGTGCAATCATAGCTCACTCCTGGGCTCAAGCAATCTCCAATCCTCAGCGTCACCAGTAGCTAATACTACAGGTTTGTGCCAGTATGGCCAGCTAATTGTTTTTGTAGAGATGGAGTATTACTATGTTGCTCAGTCTATTTCTGGATTCCTGGCCTTAAGGGATTCTTTGGAGCGGTGCCTGTGGCTCAGAGAAGTAGGCGCCAGCCCCATATGCCGGAGGTGGCGGGTTCAAACCCAGCCCTGGCCAAAAACTACAAAAAAAAAAAAAGAGATTCTTCACCCTTGGCCTCTTAAATAGCTGGGTGTGGACCCAGCTTGTTTTATTTTTGGTTTTATTTATTTATTTATTTTTTTGAAACAGGGTATCTCTCTGTCACCTGGGCTAGAGTAACATCATAGGTCACTGCAACTCCATGCTTCTGACCTCAAGCAATCCTCCTGCCTCAGCCTCCCACCATGTTGAGCCTGTTTTTGTTTTTAAATAAAATCTTGCATGAAGCCCTGGGTTTAATCCTCAGCATCTCCACCAAAAATAAAAATAAAAATAAAAACAACCAAATAAATAATAAAATAAAATAAAAATAAAGAAAACCCCAACAATATCTGCATTTTGATTGGATTAATTTTTTTTTTTTTTTTTTTTTTGAGACAGAGTCTCATCATGTTGCTCTTAGAGAGGGCTGTGGCATCACAGCTCACAATAACTTCAAACTCTTGGGCTTAAGTGATTCTCCTGCCTCAGCCTCCCGAGCAGCTGAGACCACAGGCACCCACCACACTGCCCAGCTATTTTTTGGTTGCAATTGTCATTGTTGTTTAGCAGGCCCAGGCTGGGCTCAAACCTGCCAGCCTCAGGGTATGTGGCTGGTGCCCTACTCACTGAGCTATGGGTGCAGAGCCTGGATTATTTAATTTAATACTATCATTGCATTTATAGTTGATTATTCTTGAACAACATGGGCTTGAACTGCATGAATCCACTTATCGGTAAATTTTTTTTTTTTCTTTTTTTCTTTGAGACAGAGTCTCACTTTGTTTCCCTCAGTAGAGTGCTGTGACATCATAGCTCACAGCAATCTCAAACTCTTGGAATTGATCAATTAATTCTCTTGCCTCAGCCTCCTGAGTAGATGGGACTGCAGTTGCCCACCCCAACACCCAGCTATTTTTAGAGACGGGGTCTTGCTCTTGTTCAGGCAATCTACCCACCTTGGCCTCCTAGAGTGCTGGGATGAGAGGTGGGAGCCACTGCACCCTGCCAGGTGGATGTTTTTCTTTTCCTTTTTTTTTGAGACAGCGCCCTGGGTAGAGGGCCATGGCATCACAGCTCACAGCAACCTTCAACTCCTGGGCTCAAGGGATTCTCCTGCCTCTGCCTCCCAAGTAGCTGGGACTACAGGCGCCCGGAACAATGCCCGGTTATTATTATTATTATTATTATTTTGGTTGCAGCCATCGTTATTTGGCAGGCCCGGGCTGGATTCGAACCCACCATCTCAGGTGTATGTGGCTGGCACCTTAGCCGCTTCAGCCACAGGTGCCAAGCCAGGTGGATGTTTTTCAACAAATAAATTGGGAAATTTGGGGAAGATTTGCAACAATTTGAAAAAACTCACAAACCACAAAGCCTAGAAATATATATATATAAAAAAAAAGAAGTTAGGTATGTCATGAATGCATAAAATACAGAGTATCTATAAAGTTCATGTGCAATTTAAAATAGTTGTCTTTTTTTCTTTTCTTTTTTTTCTTTTTTTTTTTTTTTTTTTTTGCAGTTTTTGGCCAAGACTGGGTTTGAACCCACCACCTCCGGCATATGGGGCTAGTGCCCTACTTCTTTGAGCCACAGGCGCCGTCCCAGTAGTTGTCTATTTTTAATTGCATGAACCCTATATATATTAGTCTTTTCACTACCATAAAATGTACACAGTCTAATATAAAAAGTTAATTTATCAAAACTGATAATGGGACACTATACATGGCACCATTTGTGGTCAAGAAAAAACATAAACAAAGATGTAGTATTAAATCATGACTGCATAAAATTAACTATAGTATTACTGTAATAATTCATAGATGCCTCCTATTGCTATTTCTCTGAGTTCAAGTGTTCCAAGTATCCACTTAAAATGCCATGTGATGCTAATCATTTCCCTGTAAGCAGTTCTCTCTCCAGTAAATTACATATCATGGTAAAAAGTGATCTCTTGTGGTTCTCACACATTTTTCTTCTTGTTCAGTGCAATACCACAAACCTTGAATAATACTCTGGGACCCACATGAAGTGCCACTAGTGATGCTGGATGTGCTCCCAAGCAGCAGAGAAATCATGACATATTGAGAAGTTGAATTGTTTCGCACATACTGTAGATTGAGGTCTGTAGCTGCAGTTGCCTCCTATTTCAAGGCAGAATCCAAGCCACGTGTGGTGGTGCACACCTGTGTGGTCTCAGCTACTCAAGAGACTGAGCTCAGGAGTTCCAGGACAGCCTGGCAACAAAATCAAGTCTCTTTAAAATAAGGCAAAACTAGGCAGCTACAGCTGTTAGGTAATTGCCCCAGAAAAGCCCCTCCTACTTTCTACAGACCAAGATTAACTATGGCCTGCCCCTAACGCCTCTTCCAGCCAGGGCAGTAACTCCTTATTGGCTATTCTGCCCTCCCATCACCATTCTAAGACTGCCCCTAACTGAACCTATACAGCTCTCTCTCGCACACGTGCTCTCTCTTCCCTCTCTCTCTCCCCATCTCTCCCCCCACTTTCCCCCCTCTCTCTTTTCTCCTCTCTCTCTCTCTTTTCTCTCCTCCTTGGTGCTGCTCTGCAGCATCCCTCCCTCACCAATAAAAACCTTTCATACAAGCCTTGGTGGTCTGTGAGATCTTTACCGGTCGAATGCCTCCCCTTTCATCTGGTGTCAGAAGTGGGATGTAATTAGGGAACACTCCCAAGGGTAGCTTCCACCTCTTCCATAGGATTTTAGCTCCTGGGAGCTCCCTATCTTCCTCTCGCTCTCCCGGCACTCACAACCGCACAGGTTTGTGTCCATTCACCAAAGCACTCTAACCAGCACCCACCACCGGCCTCATCCAGACTTGGTGAGCACCCCTATGGGAATAAATTTTCCCTAATCATGGGCTGGGTTGCTTACATTCATGGCGATTCACCCGTTTCTGGAGGCTTGAGTTCTCTATTCACCTTGACCTTGCATGGCTTAGCCCAAAGCTTCCACACCTTCACACGAAAATTCCTGGCACCAGGTCTCAAGCTCTCCACTGCCTCAAGGGCCTGACACTGCTCTAGTGTATGGTGACAACTGGCCTAGACTGTTCTCGTTTTCTTGGCCAGCAACAAAGTAACAAAGACATTTGTTCTTTGTCCTGGTCCTCATGTGATTCTACTCAGCTTTATTTCTGCAACGAATCGCCATGAATGCAAGCCATTCTAGCTCGCCTAACTCCCCCTGGGGTGCTCCTTACACCACCTAATAGAATTAAGAAACTCTCTACCCAGGTTTAACCACTTTATTTAATTTTTCTTTAATTCAAAATATAACTATTGTAAGCACCTTGGCAAATGGAGCGTGGCCCCTATGTTCAGGGCTTCTCATATCTTAAAACCAAGCCTAATTTATGTACGGATAATTCCAAAATTCTCATAACAAAGGGCTCTCCTACTCTCTATCTCCCTAAACCAAACCTATTCAACCCGGCAAATAAACCTCCCCCATGCAAACCAGCGGCCACTGGTTCCTAAATGGGAGTAATTTTTGTTCCTCCCTCAACCACACAGTTACCTCCACCCTCTGTCCCTCCTACTTCCCTGTCAACCAATCTGAGCTCATCTCCTAACTCCTCCCCTCCAACTAGCACTCAGTTCTTCCATTGGGTCTCTCAGTCCACTTCCAACTACTCCAAGAAACTCTTCCCGACTTCCTTACTCCTTTCTCCCTCCAGCTCCTCCATATAATAATCCTACAGTACCACCGTATAACAATGTATTACTATATTCTATCAACTTAGGATAATGTTTTTATTATTTTAACCAATTAACAAGTGCCAACGAGTGCGGGAGAGGGCAAAAGAGGCAGCAAATCAATTTCATATATCAAACAATAAGCATACTACAGGTGACACTACAGTCCCTAACTCCCAGCCAATTGGAATTATAATAATAATACTAAGAAAAAAATAGAATCATTTTTATTACCTACATTCTTTTCAGACTTAGAGCTTCCGCCAAAAGACTATCAATTATAATAAATTACAGGAAATCATACAAGATAAGTCTAAAAATCCTTCAACTTTCCTCCAACGCCTTACCGAGGCTTTTATTAAATATACTAACTTAAATCCTAAAACAATAGATGGGAAAAACGTTCTCATAATTTATTTCTTTAACCAAAGTTACCCCGACATCAAACTTAAGCTAAAGCGCTTGGAGCACGGACTCCTGACACCCCAGGCTGTAATTTTAAACACAGCCTTTAAAGTTTACACGGGATGAGATGATATTTTCCGAAGGGAAAATAAAAAATCTCAAACCCCAAATCATCAAATACTAGCTCAAAACGTTACAGTATCTCTAAGGCCATCATTCCTAATCTACCTAAGTAATCAGGGACGAAAGACAGCTTCATGACTCAACCACCTGAATCATACTACAAACGCGATGGAGAAGGCCACTGGGTAATACGTTGCCCTAATCCCTGGCTCAAAAAGGACATGGGGCCAGCCAACCTATAGCACCTATAAGCAGACTTACTGGGAGTTACCTCTTCTGAAGACTAACAGGACCCTGGCTTCTCTCACCCGACGAAGATTACCTCTACAGAGCCAAGAGTAACCCTGATGGTGGCAGGTAGGATGATCACCTTTCTATTAAACACAGAAACTAGCATCTTAGTTCTTAAAGAGTTCAGCGGTCCTACCTCCCTGTTGCCCACCTCTATTGTTGGGAGTAAATGTTTTTTTCCCACCATCTACATCAAGCTTCTTTTTTACACTGCATAATTGGCAACTTCTCATTTATACATTCCTTTTTAATGTTACCTTCCTGTCCAGTTCCTCTCCTGGAACGTGACATACTTTCCAAATTAAGTACCACCCTCACTTTTAATCTTAAATTGATAAATGCTGACCCATCTCCCTCTGCCTCACTCTGCCTTATCCTTTCCCAATCTCTAAAAAACTCATTGCCCTAGCCCATTCCACCAGAGCAAGTAAATCCTAAAATTTAGGATACTAAAACCCCTTCAATTGCCTCCTGCTCTCCAATTCTCATTAAACTAAAAAAACCCTCTATTTTTCCTTCTCAACGTCAATATCTACTTCCCAATCTAATCTCCTGGAACTCCAACCTATTATACAAGATCTCCTAAAAAAAAGCGGGGGGGACTCACCATATAATACTCCCATACTAGCAATTAAAAAACCTAATGACACCTATCACTTAATACAAAATCTAAAACTCATTAACTCTACCCTCATTCTCTTACACCCCAGTTGCCAGAACCTATCTGCCTTCACATAGACTGACCCTACTTCTCAGATTCCCTCCCAAGTTACTTAAACTGTACTCTCCCAGGGATTTCATAACAGCCCCCACTTATTTGGCCAAACATTAGCACGAGACCTTCAATTCTATAATCCCTCTCCTTCAACCTTAATTCAGTAAACTGATAACCTCCTACTCTATAATCCCACCTTACATGACTCTAAGCAAAACACCTATTCCCTCCTTAATTTCCTTGCAAATAGGAGATATCAGATCTCTCCCTCAAAAGTTCAATTATTCCAACAGAAGATCATGTACCTTATTATCCTTTTATCCCCAAACTTCAAAACTATTACCATAGACAAAAAAAGCCTTCTTCACAACTTTCCTCTACCCACCACCAAACAAGAACTCCTCTCCTTTTTAGGATTAGCTGGATACCTCAGAGCATGGATTCCCAACTTTTCTCTCCTAACTGCTACTTTATATACTACTACTCAAAATAACCCTCATAAGCCTCTCCTAACCTCCATTTCCACTTCTTTTAATCTCTACAGCATGCTTTATTAAAAGCTCCAGCCCTCCACCTTCCTAATCTTTCTCACCACTTCCTCCTATATATTACAAAAAACCATATATTTTCTTTCGACGTATTTAAATATCAATTAGGCCCCACCTTTACTCCAGTTACTTCTCTCTCAAAACAGATCACACTTTTCAAAGTTGAACCCCTTATTTCAGACATTGGCAGCCACAATTACTCTAATACAAGAATCAAAGAAACTCACTTTTAGTTCCCCTACTACTGTCTTATTCCCTCCTTCTCTATCTGATCTTTTAACATATAAAAATCTTCAAACCCTACCACCATGCCACATTCTTAACCTTCAAACCCCTCTTATCTGATCTATCATTATCTTTTAACACATATCCACACTAAATCCTACATCCCTCTTACCTACTCCCTCTGACTCGTCACCCACTCACGATTACCTTCAAACACTAGACACTCTTCTCCCTTACCTCTCCAACATACAAGAAAGACCTCTTAACCCTCACTTTATTATCAAACTACTAAAAGCTTCTAAATTACCTAAGACTACAAGCATTGTTCATTGCCGTTCACATCAATCTAACCACTCACCTATATCAAATGGTAATAACCGAGGTGACCGTGCAGCATGTATGGCTACTCTCCAACAATCATCTCCTTACACCTCCTCTCACCTCCTACTTATTTCTACTCCTATTACTACCACAATAGAAGAAACAAATCAACCTCCCACTCATGACCTCCTCATCTATCTCCACAAGTTATTTCACCCCAACTCTCAAATTTTACTACAATTTCTTAAAGCTTTCTTTCCTCTCTCACAAATAGATTCAGAGTTTCTGAATCAACTTACATCATCCTGTAAAATCTGCCAGCACTCTAACCCACA
>CAUYPK010015239.1:0-11621 GCA_963574355.1 Loris lydekkerianus
GGGGCTTTGGTGTGTGCCACACCTTTTGGGCGCAAGACAGGATTGTAAGAGGGACTTTACCTAAAAAATGCAATCAGTGTAACCTGGTTTATTGTACCCTCAATGAATCCCCAACAATAAAAAATAAAGAAATGAAAAAAAATAAATAAATAAAAAAATAAAATAAAAGGCAGTGTCTGCGAGTTGTGGTAGCTTATGCCTGTAATCCCAGCACTTTGGGTGATAGAGGCCGGAGGATCATTCAAACTCAGAAATTGGAGACCACTGTGAGCAAATTAGCAAGACATTGTCTCCACAAAAAATAATAATTAAAAGGAAAGCCAGTCATGGTTACCTATGCCTGTAGCCCTAGTTACTCAGAGGCTGAGATGGGAAGCTCACTTGAACAAAGGAGTTCCAGGTTGCAGTCAGCTGTGATGATCACGCCACTGCAGTCCAGGCAGGGTGACAGAGCCATACACGCTTTCAAAACAAAACAACAAAAACAAGTGTGGTAGGTTGAATTATAGGTCTCCCCTAAAATAGGAAAAGAGGCTTTGCATATGTAGTTAAGTTAAAAATCTTTACATGAATTTTCATCTTGAATTTAGGGTGGGCCTTAAAACTAATAAGTGATCTAGTAAAAGATGCATGTATGCGGGTAGTAGACTCACAGAGGAGAAAGCACGTGACGGCTGAAGCAGATCAGAGCCCAGCAGGAACAAAGGATATACCAGGACCCACCAAGCTGGAAGAGGTGAGGAGCCTGCCGTCCCCAGAGCTCTTGGAGAAGTCCCCAACTTCTGTGTTTGAATGATCCTCCCACCTCTATCTTCACGGGGGTCCAAAGACCCCTTGATTTTGGACTCTGGCCCAACAATTCAAGAGAGAATAAATTTCTCCTCCTTCCCATCACTCAGTTTACATTAATGGGCGATAGCATCCCTAGGTCATTAATACAAGATTAAATACAAATCAGCTACTCTTGTCCTTTATAATATTAGTTAAAATACTGAAACAAGAAAAATTCTGATATCACTTTGTAATCGCTGACACAGATATGTAAGCAAAATGTGTTAGATGCCAAATATTTGGAAAAAACACAATAAAAAGAATGGCATACATTTGCCTTTCTGATTTTAAAAGCATTCTAGAGCTCTTCTTTGTTTTTTAGGTGGGTGTTATTTCACCCCTTGTAGGGAGTATAACAGATAGTTAGGTATATTAATTTCAGAAATTGTGGGTTAGTATTGAGGCTCTGCTGCACAGTAAGCTGCATGTCCTAGGCAAATTGCCTGTCTTCTCATGGGATAAATTTACTCATCTTTAAAATGAGCAAAATAAGACTGCCTATCACATAGAGCTTCTGAAGAATAATATAAGGCATGCAAGTGAGCTCTTTACATTAAGATAATAGTTCTTCAGAGAATAGACCAATGATTACACAGATAAGACATAAACAATATTTAGCAGAGTGTCAGGCATATGACATTACAGTAAATCTTAGTTTTTCTTGTTATTACTATTCTAATTATTATTAGTGTGCTTTCAATTTGGCTTTAATTATTTTTCAATTAGACTCCAATGAGAACAAAGCTTTACAATAATCTAATCTATTCTTTTATTTAGAAAACCTATATAAAGCTCCTTACAATGAATTATAAAAATTCAGAGAGAGAGAGTAATTTATTTCAATGTCCAAAATGTAGTGATATTCTTTCATTGAAGTAGTGGTTACTCAAAAACAAATTAAAATTTGTTGTTCCATAACTTTTATAACTTTAATTATGTAGAACCTCTGAACATACGTGTAGTTAACTTTTGAAGCAGGTTATCTTATGACTTAGCTAATAGAAAGCAGAAAAATTTAAAATACTTTTATTGTTAGGTCATTTGTTTGGTTATTTGAAAAGTCCAGGTAATTCATATATATACACAGACTACAATTATTTTTATTTCTGAAATAATTTAAGATATGATTTCTTCAGGTAGGTGGTGTTTTTCCCAATGTTAGTGGACTAATTAAGTAGTAAACATTCTTTAAACATTGTTTACAAAGCTCTTTTCCCTATGGTAAATTTGTAATTATTTTATAGATAACTTGAAATATACTTAGAAGTAGTTAAGAGTAGAGCTACAATTTGCTAACCTATTTACCTTATTCGTAAATATATCTACCATCATTTGCAATTGCTAGACAGACTATTAGGAGAAGTCAGAAGTACTATTTTTTATAAAAATTTTTATTATTAGAGTTGTGAGTTAAGATTACCTTTCCTCAATAAAATGTTATTTTATGCATATATTTAATACTATCAAAAAAAACTTTAAACTTCAATCCTATAATTTTGAAGAGACTCTTTATAAAAGATATCAATTACTTTGGACAACTTCTTTCTTTTTGGTGTAAGTATTGACCAAGACTATTACAGTTATTTACTCTGTGATCTTTGCTACTTCAAATGAGGTAGGATAATGTATTCATGAATACCAAAAAATTCATCATAAGAAAAATAATTTTGAATATGATGTAAGAGTCATATAATCCTTCTTATTTCAAAGATCAGCAAGTACTACAAACTTAACATTTAAACTATTTTATTTATTGAAGGATTTGTGTAAGCACATATTCTCATATCTTTGCAAACATACACAGGAACATTAACTTTATAGCATATTGTAAATGGAAAAATATAATTTTCTCTAGCTCTAACAGGAAAAATATGTAATAGTTATTTATCCCATTTATAGCAAGGATCTATTGTTTGTCTCCTTAGGTTTCAGAAATAACTTGAAGTTACATATCTCTAATTAATGGGGACAGCATAGTGAAAAAGGTCCACTGTGTTTCTCTTTGCAGTGAAATTTGTGAATAGTTGCACAGCATGATTCTATTTTTTAATTCTGTCTGCTTGAAAGCCCATCATGTCAAAGAAGACCAAGAGAATGCTGCAGGAAGAAAACAGATTTTTTAATGAGGATTGGGAATTACAATATTATCTTGTTTCTGCTAAAGATAAGATGATTTGCTTGCTTTGTGATCCTGCAATATCAATATTAAAGAAATTCAGTGCTCATCATCATGACAACCTTAAGGACCACAAATATTTTAAATGAGAGGGAGAGGTATGAAACATGGCATTGCAGAAATTAAAATATGAAAAACAAAAGCAAAGATAATTCTTTCAAGCAGCAATGAGGGGTGCAAATAATGCAACTGAAGCACCTGATGAAACTTTTAAATAGCTTCTACACTTGGGGGGGGGGGGAAGGAACCATTTGGAGATGCGGAAATTATGAAAGAATATATTATCAAGTTGTAGGATGCTTGTACCCTGATAATGTTTCAAAATCCAAACCACTGCCTCTTTGAAGGAGAATCAGAACTGATGAGCAGCATGAATCAGCCTTCAACTTAACAGAGCATTCTAATATTCGATCACTTTGGATGGATCAACTAATTTGGCACAGATTTATAGTTCTTCTGGGTCATAACAGTGAGATTTTCTTCACTACCAGCAGCTACCTACTTGCTTTGTGAAAAGAACAGAGGGAATAGATACCTTCAACAACTTTCAAGGTAAGTATCATGAAGTTAGACTGAATCTGGTAAATTTAGTGAGTGTCCAGATGATGCACCTTCCATGACAGGAAAACATGCCAAAAAAATGCAATAACAGATACAGCTGCTCTCATTTATTTTCCTTGTATCTTGCATCAGCAAAATCTCTTTGCTAAAGCTACTACTTTAAGTGATGATTTGCAACAAGTTATAAGTATTGTTCATTGTATTCTTGCAAATGCAACACTGCATCAACATCAGTTTTGTAGTAGGCTAAAGTTGAAAGACACAGTATTGAGTTTGGATTTGCCATATCATTCTAAAGTGCTTTGGTAATTTCAGGGCAAGTGTTAGCCAAATTTTTATTTCTGAGATAGCAGTTAGTTGAATTTTGTGAAAAATAGAATCAACAATGTGAATTATTGAAAGGAAATTTCTATAGGAATGCAGCATTTTGGTGTGGTATCATGTCAAATCAAAATGACCTGAATAATTTTTTTGGAAGGTAAAACTAAATCAACACATAATGTGTGAAAAAAATCCAAGCATTTAAAAAACTATATTTTTTTCTTCAAAATACATCTTCTTTGCAAAAAAAATTTCAGATGAATATTTCTCCAGTTAGCAAAGGTCATTGATGAGCAGGATGATATATGTGAATCATTTAAAGAATTTACAGATTATATATATATATATATATATATATATATATATATATATATATATATGAATACAATGAAAAGTTCACTGAATTTGAGAATCATGACATTACATCCAAATTAACATTTCAGCTTCCCCTAGTTGATATTACTAAGGCATCTAAAGAACTACAGATGGAATTGACTGCGGTCTGAATAGATGACATTTTAGTCTTTTATTGACGGTAAGAAAGATCCAATTGAAATATGGAAAAATGCAGTAGAATATCCATGCCTTAGGCAATATGACCAAAAAATGCTTTCTTGCTTTTTTAGACTTATTGCTGAGAATCTACCTTCTCCTACCTATCCCAAATCAAGACACCCTTAAGGCACAGATGACCCACACCTCTCTAGAGAATGAACTCAAACTTGGGACCTCTGAGCTGCAACCAAATATTAAATGTTTCCCACAAAAAGCAGACACAACAAGGCCATTACAAAGTTAGCCTTAAAATTAACAAATAGTTTTCATTTGTTGTAATTATTAAGTACATAGTAGTTAGATTTTTACAAAATATTTCTCATTTTAAGTATACCTAATTGAAGTTTCTTGAATGCTGCCTTGTTTGATTACACCTAAATTCATGAGAAGTTCCAACATGAAAATCTTCCCTACCCCTGCCATAGTCAAACCTAATGAATATGACTTATTTCAACTAATCAATAAAAGGAAATAATTTATAAAATTCATCTAAAATCTAAATGAGTATTTGAATAGAAGGAATAATTCAGATTACATCATCAATATGTGTCTTTGGAAGAAAGCGTTTGAGAGAAACCTCTAATTAAACAAAAATTGGTGCAGAACAAAATAATCATACATAATTATGAGATTATAATAAGCTATAAATGCATCGAGTCAATGTTAAATACAAATTAATTTTTGTTTTTTTTGAAACTCAGGAATATGGACAGGCTAGGAGATAAATTACTTTATGTTTTATAATGTACTTGTAATCTTTTAGTAATCCTTCAAAAGAAGTATGCTTTTAAAATATGAAATACCTAAAAGTATATACACAAGATCAATAATTATTTATGTAATAATTGACACCAATTTTTTATTTGCAATTTATTTTTTATTGATTTATTTATTGAGACAGAGTCTTACTTTGTTGTCCTCATTAGAGTGCCATCGTGTCATAGCTCACAAAAACCTCAGACTCTTGGGCTCAAATGATCCCCTTGCCTCAGCATCCTTAGTAGCTGAAACTATAAGTGCTCACCACAACATCTGGCTATTTCTTTAGCGACAGGGTCTTCTGGCGCAGGTTATGATCTCGAACTTCTGATCTCAGGTGATCCACCTGTGTTGGCCTCCCAGAGTGCTAGGATTGCAGGTGTGAGATACCATGCCAGGCTGTGATGGGTGGTGACACCAATTTTTTTAAAAGAAAAAGGCTATTATGACCTCATAACTTGAAACAATTACAAAAATTTTCTGGGTAGCATTTGACTTAAAAAAATTACATATTTTACTCAATTGTTTGTTTTAATGTGAAGATGTAATATTTTCAAATTTTTTAAAATAAAATCTCAATAAGTGTAAAAATAATTTTTTATTTTTTATTTTTTTTATTATTATGAAACAAGGTCTCACTCTATTGCCCAAGCAGGGTGCAGTGGCATCAACGGGACTCACCACAGCCACCAACTCCTAAATTCAAGTGACCCTTCTGTCTCAGCCTCCTGACTAATTGGCACTACAGGTGCATGCCACCATGTCTAGTTCATTTATTATTATTATTATTAGTTCTTATAGAGATAAATTCTCACTATTGCCCAGGTTGGTGAACACGGTCTTTGTAAGTGATTGATCAAGTGAAGATGGGGGAAGAAAAGGAGTATAATAAATAAAAAGTCAAAAAATGAGAATTATAATTCATATCATTGTAGAAAAGAAGTATTTTACTTTTTGTTACTGTTCATTTTGTCAAATAAAACTAAACACAACATTTTACATGTAATTTTTTTAACTACTTTAACTTGGAAAAATGAAAGAAAAATCATGTATTTTCTCACAGCAGACTTTGATAAAATGGTAACGAGTCTCCTAAACACAAAACAACACCCACCCCCACATACGCTTTCCCTGTAGCTTTCTCATGCTTTGGATTCCCAGGCCTGTAGCACTCAACAACCAGAACATTACAATCTTTCAATTTAACCTACCTTTTTACCTTTTGAGTCATCTCCCAGAAATAGTAGACTCTTCACAGGTAACAAAGCTGAGACTCTCCATCCATCACCAATCTGTAATTTCCGAGTAAGATCTCTTGCACGCCAACACGGACCATCCATCAGTAAGCTGTCCCTTAAACCCCCTGCACTCATTGCTTTCAACATGCTCGACCCCAAAACACTTAGCCATCTTCCTGAAGCTCTTGTAAAAAATGCTTACCTTCAGTTAGTCAGGGACTGGACTGGAGGAATTTCTCTCCTCTCCAGATGTCATCATGTGTAACAAATGACTTGGGAATCCTCGTTGCCTCAGTCTTGGCTTTCTGTGCAGTGAGCAATCAAATCCAGGGCAGATATCTGTGTGCTTGGAAACATAGTTATTGAGATTTCTCTAATAACCAGGATAAAAATGAGAAGCCAAGTAAAAATAACCGAGGTAAATCCAATTTTGATTGCTTATAAGTAAAAAATAATTGACTCAAGACATATTTTTGATAACTTTTATGATAAGAAGTTAATGAATAGTATCTAAAATGCTAACTCTGAGTGAACAAGGTATAAACACCATTCAAATAAGAAGAGGTCATCTTATGAGCATATATAGACTACATTGGCCCTCCAGGAGTGCTTGACTTGGCCTAAGATTTTTAATTAATTAATTTTAAAATCACATGGGTTGTTGCTGTGTAAAACAGAGTTATATATTGCTCTTGAAAAAGGTGATATTAAGTTGGTCTGAATCCTCATAAAAGAAACAAATCAACAGCACCTGACCCGGGACGCATGCTCTGGGTTTACCAATTGTTTTCATCAATCTCAACTTTGTTTCTACATATTGTAGGGTGCCAAATAGTACAAACTGCCCTTGTGGCATCACTTTTACCACCTTAAAGTTAAGGTGAAATTTTGCTCATTTTATTTTTTTGTAAAGATTAAAACTATATCATTTGATTAATGACATTTTTAATTTGAAAAATGTGGAGAAAAAATTAAAGGTGATTATTTATTTAAATTCAATGCTTTACAAAATGATTCGAATTAAATGCCTTTGCTGAATAAACAAGTGTAAGTGCAATGAAAGATACTTGAAAAAATTAATGAATTGAGAAAGAACTAAAGTTCAAAAGAATTGTTTTTTGATATAATACTGTGTGTGTCTATGAGGCCGAAGTGTATATTTGATTTAAACAGTTTTATCAAAGTATTTTTAGATTAAGTCTATGAAACATCTTACATTTACTAAGCCATAAATTATATGTATTTAACAGACAGAAGAAATTGAAATGTAAATCTATTCCAACAGATTGAAAATACGTCCAAGCACTTACAATATGAGTTTCTTGAAAAAAACAATAAAGTAAATCTTTTGTCATTTTCTACTAGTAGTGAGAACAGAGACATAAATATTTCTATCCAATTAGGTAAGTGCATTAATGTTGTCCATTACTTATGTTGCCTACAGCAAAAACAGCATTAGGAAATGATGGATGTTTTTCTGTTGAGAAAAGCCTTAAACATGTATTTCCATATGGCAAATTTTTATTACTTAATAGTATTAATGTGAGCAAATGAAAAGCATTTAGCAGTTTAGAAAAAGCAAGTAAAATTTTAATATGGCAAGCAATAATAGTAGGAGAAAGAGAGAACTCTTTGTTTTTTTTTAAAACAAACCAATACACAGAGCCTTTATTTATAAAAAGCTGAGCAGTAGAGAGAGTAGAACTGCTATCACAATCAGCAGGACACACCTGTGGATGCCTTCCATGGAAGAAGACAAAAATGCCTTATGAAGATAATAATAGCATTTGTCTTCTCGTATCTGAAATAGTCCATAAACAGTAATATTTATATGCACATATATTTAAAGACATGGTATGTGGAATATATATGTAGGTATCTATGCATATGAGTACGCAGAGTGCTATTTTAAGAGCCAATCACAATTATTACCTATGATGGATCTTATTTTTATATTGTGAGATAGACTCTGCTCTCTTGCCCATCTTAGACCCAGGGAAAATAGTCTCAAAATATCAGGTAAATAATTGTGGGATTCTTGCCAAATTTTGCTAGCTTTTCCAAATAGTTATCTCTATGTTTATTTTTGTTACAGATAAGCCCTATATACTTCCTGTTCCTTTGGGCTTCCATTCCCTACATCTTGAAATTGGTACAACTGTGATTGCTTTATGTCACCTCTCAATGAGTGACTTTTAGAACACATTTGTAGAGTGCAGCAGCAAACAGAGGAAATAACTATTTTAAAAGCATAATTTCTTTCCTCTATTATATTGAAGATTATAAATAACCAAGAAGAAACAAAAATAAGACATCACAATATAAAAATTCAGTATATGGAATTTCAAAAAGAGTATAAAAAACAACCCAAGGAAACTAATCAAAATATTTCTTTTTGTAAATCTGATTTAGTTTTATTTAATTAACTCTTGTCTGACAGTTTGAGGGCAGCAGACTACCAATCAAAGTCATCTGTTTCTGGATTATTATTCTGTCAGTCAAGATTTCATCAGCCTTTGTACTGATAGAATGCTGGAGATTCTTATCTCAGAATTCTTGGTATAACCCTCTATTTTGAAGTTCTAAGACTTTGTATGTTAGATGTTTCTTTCAGAGGGATTAATAATTGGCCTCTAGTGTATTGCTGGGCTCAGGCAAAATGAAGAACAAGCAGAAACTTCCTACAGGTGAAATAATGGGTGACTGTATTATTTTATCACAGTAGATGACAGTATCAAAGAGGAATCCTTTATTTGGTTATATATATGGATATATTTGTAATTATTTTTAAAGGCAAGGATTTTTATGTAAGACTATTGCAACAGTGCTTGGAGGTGGGGCTTAATGAGAAGGGCTTTACCACCATGATCAATGGATTAATAGGGTGAAGGGATGGTCATCTATACTTCAGGCAAATGGAAATCAGAAAAAAGCAGGTGTTTCCATTCCATTTTCAGATACAATAGGCTTTAAACCAAAAAAATAAGGAAGGATAATAATGGTCACTTCATATATGTTAAGGGTAATAATTAATAAGATGAGATTTCAATTATTAATATTTATGCACCCAACAAGAATTTGTCTCAATTTATAAGAGAAGCACTAACAGACATGAGCAACTTGATTTCTTCCAGCTCCATAATAGTCAGAGATTTTAACACTCCTTTGGCAGTGTTGGATAGATCCTTGAATAAGAAGTTAAGCAAAGAAAGTTTAGATTTAAACGTAACCACTCAACATTTGGATTTAATAGACATCTACAGAACATATTATCCCAACAAAACTGAATACACATTCTTCTCATTAGCCCATGGAACATACTCCAAAATTGATGACATCTTAGGTCCCAAGTCTAACCTCAATAAATTTAAAGGAATAGAAATTGTTCATTGCATCTTCTTAGACAACCATGAAATAAAAGTTGACTCAGTAACAACAGAAATCTGCATACTCATACAAAAACATGGAAGTTAAATAACCTTATGCTGAATGATAGATGGATCAGAGACGAGATTAAGAAAGAAATTGCCAATTTTTTGGAACAAAATGACAATGAAGACACAAACTATCAGAACCTCTGGGACACTGCAAAGGCAGTCCTAAGAGGGAAATTTATAGCACTGCAAGCCTTCCTCAAGAGAATGGAAAAAGAGGAAGTTAACAACTTAATGGAACTTATCAAGCAACTGGAAAAAAAAGAACATTCCAACCTCAAACCCAGTAGAAGAAAAGAAATAACCGAAATTAGAGCAGAATTAAATGAAATTGAAAACAAAACAGATCAATAAACCAAAAAGTTGTTTTTTTGGAAAGATCAATAAAATAGATAAACCAACCTAACCAGAAAAAAAAGAGTAAAATCTCTAATTTCATCAATTAGAAATGACAAAGATGAAATAACAACAGACTCCTCAGAAATCCAAAAAATCCTTAATGAATATTACAATAAACTTTATTCTCAGAAATATGAAAATATGAAAGTAATTGACCAATACTTGGAAGCTAATCACCTTCCAAGACTTAGCCAGAATGAAGTGGAAATGTTGAACCGGCCTATATCAAGTTCTGAAATAGCATCAACCATACAAAATCTCCCTAAAAAGAAAAGCCCGGGACCAGACGGCTTCACGGCAGAATTATACCAAACCTTTAAAGAGGAACTAGTACCTATATTACTCAACCTATTCCAAAATATAGAAAGAACGGATACTACTCAACAAGTTCTAAGAAGCAAACATCACCCTGATCCCCAAACCAGGAAAAAAGACCCAACAAGAAAAGAAAATTATAGACCAATGTCACTAATGAATATTGATGCAAAAATATTCAACAAGATCCTAACAAACAGAATCCAGCAACAAATCAAACAAATTATACACCATGACCAAGTGGGTTTTATCCAAGAGTCTCAAGGCTGGTTCAATGTACAGAAATCTATAAATATAATTCAGCAAATAAACAAATTAAAAAACAAAGACCCTATGATTCTCTCAATTGATGCAGAAAAAGGTTTTGATAATATCCAGCATCCCTTCATGATCAGAACACTTAAGAAAATTGGTATGGAAGGGACATTTCTTAAACTGATAGAGGCCATTTACAGCAAACCACAGCCAACATCATATTGAATAGAATTAAATTGAAATCATTTCCACTCAGATCAGGAACCAGGCAAGATTGCCCATTGTCTCCATTGCTCTTTAACATTGTAATGGAAGTTTTAGCCATCGCAATTAGGAAAGAAAAGGTGATCAAGAGTATCCATATAGGGTCAGAAGAGATCAAATTTTTACTCTTTGCAGATGATATGATTGTATACCTGGAAAACACCAGGGATTCTACTACAAAACTCTTAGAAGTGATCAAGGAATATAGCAGCGTCTCAGGTTACAAAATCAACATTCATAAATTGGTAGCCTTTATATATACCAACAATAGTCAAACTGAAAAAACAATTAAGGCCTCTATTCCATTCAAAGTAGTGCCAAAGAAGATGAAATATTTGGGAGTTTATCTAACAAAGGACGTGAAAGATCTCAATAAAGAGAACTATGAAACTCTAAGAAAAGAAATAGCTGAAAATGTTAACAAACGGAAAAACGTACCATGCTCATGGCAAGGAAGAATCAACATACTACCGAAAGCAATATACAATTTTAATGCAATCCCTATTAAAGCTC
>CAUYPK010015240.1:0-92773 GCA_963574355.1 Loris lydekkerianus
CAGGGGGTCTGTATATTCAACTAGTTTATTTGCTAACCTATTTTTTTACCACAGCTGTTAATATTTTGATGGTAAAAAAAAAAAATACTGGGCACAAAACGACATAATTGCCAGATAATTAAAAAAAAAAAAAAAAAAAAAAAAAAAAAGCATCACATAGATTTCTCTGAAAATAAACAAGAATTTTCCAGACAAAGCAATAGAGGAGAAGTAGTCCAGGTTAGGGTAAATGATGTGTGAGAATGATAAATGTCCAGGAGAATAACAGTAATAACAGCTGTATTAGCTTCATGTGGTGCCTGTAACAAAGTACTGCACACTCTGTGACTTAAAACATCTCAAGTTATTCTCTCAAAAGTCTGAAAGGCCAGAAGTCTGAAATCTATATTGCTGGGCCAAAATCAAGCTGTCAGGTGGCCACACTCCCTCCAGAGGCTCTAGGGCTCTGGTAGCTGCCAGCATTTCCTGGCTTGTGGCCCTATCACTCCAATTTTCAATGTCAGCATCTTGAAATTGCTGTCTGTATAAAGTCTCCATCTGTCTCCCTTTTATAAGGATACATGTGATTGTACTTCAGACCCACCCAGATAGTCCAGGACCATCTCCCTATCTCAAGATCCTTGACACAATAGCATCCGCAAAGATCCTTTACCCAAATAAGATAATGTTCACGGGTTCCAAGGATTACTACCTGATAGATTGGGAGGCTGTTTTTCAGTCTACCTCAACGATGATAATGGAGTCCCAGACAGTGGAATCAGAAGTCACACAGAGGCATGAAGGTCATGAGTGATGTGTAAGGTGGGAGAAGAGGGATGGAAGAAGCAGAAGAGGGTCGGCAGGTGAGCGGGGACCCGAGGGTGATGATTGGGTGAAAAGCAGAGCTGTTTAAATGTAACCTGTAGGTGACAGGTACAACAGAGGTGTTTTGATTTGTAGAATTACACTGTGATTTTGACATGGCAAAGAAAGACTTATACAGACTTAATAATGAAGACAAATTGGCACGAGGCATGAGATTATTAAGGCTCTAATTAGGCATTAGAAAGAGCTTGGTAAGTGAGAATATGGCTGTTTTGATGGGATAGGGAGAATTTTAGGATAACTTCTAAATTTATACTTTGGGCAACTGGATGGACAGTGGGGATATCAATGGATAGAAAATGCCAAAGGATGTACTGGGGATATAAAAGGGGAAGATGTTTGCTTGTTTCTCTGGGTAGATACCTACTAATGGGATTGCAGGATCAAATGGGAAGTCTAATTTGAGTTCTTTGGTAGGGGGGAGGGGAGGCTATAAGGGGATTAGGAACTTCCACTTGATTGGCACACTTATGTCACACTTCTTGGGTGCAAGACACAACTACAAGAGGGACTCCACCTAACGAATGCTAATATCGTAACCTAGTTGTCTGTACTCTCACAGTAACCTGAAATTTTAAAAAGAAATGGATTATATGATATCTTTGAAACCTTTTAATCCAAAAATATTATTTTTTTAAAAAGGAAGGGGGGGTGAGCTTGCCTTTGGATATGCTAATACAGAAGTATCAGCCTGGAATCCAAAATGAGATTCTGATAGGAAAATTGGACATGTAAGTCTGGAAAACAATAGAAGGATTTAAAACATCTAAATTTAAAAATGTAGAAATGTCAATTTAGAAATCATTTAGACCATGGCCATGAAGGTGGATGAAATTATCAAAGAAGTCCACGTTAGTAGAAACGGCTTTGATTGCCGGCGCTAATGTGGTCCAAGGCAGTCCCACCAGAATTTTTATGTTATCATGAATGCTTCAACTTGCTCATTCTGGAGTTTTAGCCACCTAGACTGCAGCTAATTCGATAATTTTCTTTAGATAATGCCCGCACCATTTTGGAAAACTAGTTTGTTAAAGTCAGCCAAAGAAAACAGAGCATTTAGTGTACTATTTATGTCTGATAACATATACACAGGATCCTATTGCCTGAGACCTCATAAATGCTGAGAAGAATTGCCAATCCTCAAACGCTTTGGAAAGAAACATTATTACCAGTATGAATTGGCGAAGGACTGATGATGAGAAACCACCCCAGTCCGGTGGTCCTTGAAACTTTTCCATCCCAAGACTGCCCTAGTTCTGCAACATCATTTCTCCTACAAAACCACATCTCATAACCACAGCATTTTTATGCTGCTGTGAAAGGAAGAAAGATATTGTCATCTTTATGAAAGCACAGGGTACACTCAATAAGAGCTGTTGAAAAGAGCGCACCAGGCAGAGACCGAGAACAAAAGATGTTACTGGAATTCGCCAGCGCCTTAGGCTTTGTCTGGCAGGTGCTTCTGTGGTCATCAAATCACTATTCATAGATGTGTTGTTCTGGGCCAAAGAATCCTGCTCGAGAAACAATGCGTTAGCCATTAGCCCCAAGAGACATCAATCACTCCTGCCAAGGCACACAGTTAACTCAGGAGGCACTTTAAAACTTAACTGGGTCAAAAATTACTTCTAGGCAGGTTTTCTTAATCTAATCTAAACTAAAATTGAAGGAATTCTACCCCCCTCCAAAGGCTGATTCCTACCTACATCTCCAACATTATTTTTATCACTTTTGTTTTTCAAGTTCAATGTCCTTTGTTCTGATGTAAATGAACCATGCATTGCTTTCTATAAGACAGGCAAATTCCTGCTTACTTTTTCACTCCTTCTAGACGTAATGCTCCTCTTCTTTCTTTAGACATTAAAAGTTCAATCTTCGGCTTGTCTTACTTAATTCACAGAAATGTGCTAGGACCATGACAGCTGGCAATCAAAATTCTTCATTATTTCTGCCATAATTGTCATAAAATTTAGAAATCATGGGCGGCACCTGTGGCTCAAGGAGTGGGGCGCTGGCCCCATATGCTGGGGGTGGCGGGTTCAAACCCAACCCTGCCCAAAAACTGCAACAACAAATATAAAAAAAAAAAAAATTTAAATTTGGAAATCAGAAAATGCTGTCTTGCATAAATATATTTTATGTATGTATTCTATGCCTCATTTGTAAGCCCTGTGTATGGAGTCAGCATATAATGTCTTATTGTGGTATCTGTGTCCAGTAAGTCTCAATAAATGAGAATGATAAAGATTGCTTAAAAGCAGATTTCAATATATAAACCAGCTTTTTATTCTAGCCAATGAGATTTTTTTTTACCAAATTTATTAATCCATGTAAGTTTTGTGTTTTTTTTTTTTTAATTTCAGCCCTTTCTTACCAATAGTTGTATTTTCATTGCTCAGATTTCCTTGCTATGGTTGTTTTAATGACTCTTTAATGTCTCCTAAATTTTAACACTGCTTGGAAAAAAAGAGTATTTTTCAAAATAACATTGTAGTTTTAATTTTCACATTATCTAATGATATTAATGCATCAAGGAAAAGTAACTAAGAGATTGCCTTTTGTGCTATTTTGCAAATACAATTTGCTTTACACAAAAAATAATGCATCCCATGGAGATTAAAAAAGGTGTGATACTTTTTTTTTTCATTCATGGCTAACACTTCTGTAATAAAAGACAGCTTAACAAGAGAAAAGTACAACAGATTTATTTAATCAAAGTTTTACATGACATAATAGCTTTCAGAAATGAAGTTTCAAAGACTCAAGGGAAAACTGCCCATTTTTTAATGTTTAGATTTGATAAAGAGTATACAGCCATATAGAAATGCGATTGGAGAAAAACAGGTATGACTTAATGGTCATAGACTGAGTGGGAAAACCCAGCAAAGCCTGTCTATTCATATCTTTCTTGACCCCTCTCTCTCTCTGTAGTATCCCTTCCTCCTGCATTTATGGGAGGACCCATTCTGGAATGAGGGTCTTGTGACCTATTCTTAGATAAAGTAGGTCAGAGAATTTCTTCAAATCAGCTCCTACACAGAAAGGTGAAGGAAGGTTAGAGTGATATTTCTAGATTTTATGTCTAGCATAAAAGAAAGATTCTAGTTTCGTGACCTACCTTGGAGAGGAGGAATTCTAGTTTCTATGGGCTGCTTTGGGGAGAAAGGAGAGGAGGAGAAGGTCAGAAAGATCTTGCCTCTGAGCCCCTTTCCTTCAGTTTAAAGTACTCAGCATGCCAAAGTGCCATACTTGAGGGTATCAGTCTGAGATTCAACATCCCCCCATCTGAACCTTCCCCAAGAGCTTCACAGTCCATAAATTGGATTGAGGTGGATTATCTCATAGACCATTGAGTCCGACTTTTAGTCTTGAGACTAACTCAATCCAGTTACACTCTTAACAGTCGTGTTTGGTTTCAGAAGGTGGTACTGCAGGCAGGTTTCCACCAAAGTCAGCCCTCTATATGATGCAAGTAATCAGATATTTAACGAGAGGCATTTCTATGACCACAAAATAAAAACAATGATTAATGTTGGCAGTAATGTATAAACTAGTTCCTGAGTCCAGGGTATATCCTGTTGAGAAGACTTCTAGATTTAGGGTCAAAGTATCTTTGGATAGTTCAGGCAGTGGGAATCTGAAAAATTTTTCTGATTTTTGGTTTATGACAGATGAACTTACTGAGTAGTCCATACAGCAACCGGCATGAAGATTGTTCATATATAAGCTGTTATGGTAATTTTCCTGAAATCCATGCCAAATTGTCCAACTTTTAGGGATTCCAAAAAATAAATAGCAGTTTTAACGTCAATGATTCCAAGCCCTTGGAAGGCTGAGAGAAAAATCACAAATACTACCTTGGTCCGTTGTAGCCAAACTGGAGGAAACAAGAAGGATCCAGTCCAGAATGCAGGTAAATAACAAATCCTCAAAAACAATGAGCTATAATCTAACAATGAGCTCATTGTAGTTTTTTTCTGAAACATAATTTTTCTCTTGACAATAACCCTCGTTTCTATCAATGATAACTCAAAGTAAGACTGATTTGTTTGCAAAAGAAGTTAGTGTCATGAAAGTTAGCGTGATTCTTTCTATATGTGCAGCGAGAATATTTATTGACCAAATAGGTTCTTTTTGTATTCATTTCATTGGTATTTTCCACGAGGAATCTCAAATTAGACTTTTAAAAGCCTCTTGAAGCTGGGAAGCCAAACCAACGACTGACCATCATACCACCTGCAGTACATATAGATGGGGCAACTCCTTTCTGCTAGAAGTTCCCAGGGCCTATCAGAAAGTGACACTCTTTATTCACATATACGAAAACCATGTGAACTATGAATTCAAAATACCAGGTTAGTTTTTTCCAAGGAGAGCTTTACTGACTCTGAGTTTCTCAAAATTGTTAGGTGATAGTTGAATATATGGCATTCTAATGAAACTCTTGATAGTATAACCAGTATTTACAGTTGTATCCTGTTACAAGGAGAACAGATCCTTACTGAACGTAAACAAATAACTATATTGCCATAAAGTAAGAATACTCACAAATAGCTTCTGAATTCTGAAGGGATCAAGTGGAGAAAAAAAGTCGACGTTTTAATTCTTTTCACAAAGGTATGCTTTACCAAATTATCATAAGCTATACATAGCTTAAGAGAAAAAAAAAGTCTTTTTAAGTATAGAAAATAAACATTTAACAAATTGACTGCCACACTAGAAAAAAAGGGTTTTTTTCTACTACTAAAAAATAGAATAAAAACTTTGAAAACAAAATTATCCTTTCTATTTTAATGAAAAATATTTTATTTTTTACTGTTTTCTGTGCACTTGGATGGGCTGGCTGGAGCAAGCGGACAGGCGGTGAGGAAATGTGCTGACTGGGTCAAAAACCAAGCCAAGGTTTCACAGCTTCATGAGGCCCTGAGCTCAAAACTAGCACGACTTAAATACAACTCACATGGCAGTTAATGTGTTAAAATAAGAAATAGCAAATTTTCAGATACAAAGTTATATAAGTATTATCCTAATCCGCTGATGCAGTCCTGTGTAATTAATTTCTGTTCTGCTTGATCTGGGTTGACAGTTTCATGAAGCCATCTGTTTCTTCAGGAGAGCTCTAGAAATTCTTACCCAGTCCAATGATATGATCTCAAGATCACTAGAAACCTATTTTTGTCAGAGTTCTTCTGCCCTCTTCATGAACTTCCTTGAAGACACACACTTTAGGATTATATGTAGTTGCTTGCAAAGAGCTTTCAGAAAGAGCATCAAAATAAAGCAATTAACTATAGACAAGATTTTAAATGGCCGTAATTAAAGACACGAGAAGGGTTCATTATAACTAGCAATTGACAAGGAAATCGGGTTATTTCTGTGACATACAGCACTTTTCAAAGACAAGGTCTCACTCTATTGCCCAGGCTGGATTGCAATGGCCCAATCATACCTCAGTATAACCTCGAATTTTGGGGCTTAAGAAATCCTCTTGTCTGAGCCTCCCACATAGGTTGGGCTGCAGGTGCGACAATGCCTGCCTATTTTTTCTTTTACTTTTTTGTGGAGACAAGGTCTCATTATGTTACCCATGCCGGTCTTGGACACTGACCTCAAGGAATGCTCCCATCTTGGCCTCCCAAAGCACTGGGATTACAAGCGTCAGTCACTGCGCCTGGCCAGCATTTTAACATAATAATCGAAAATGATTACTGATAACATATGTTTCTAGGACTCTCAAATAATTTTTTAATTATATTAATAACATATGCATAAATATAACTGACGGAAGATGCACCACTTACTATGTGAAGATGCTTCCCATATAGTATACATCATCAAAGAACCCTAATTAGTTTTAAAACGCTCTTTTACGAAATAAGAAATACATTCTTTGGGGTTTTAGGGGCCAAATGGAAAATCTCAAAGTTAATTTGAGGTCAAAAAGACTTAGAATTTGATTTTGAGAAGTTTGCTAAAAATAGCAAAGGCTTAAAACCCTTGCTTAAATATTATTTTGCTCACCTATTTAATCAAAGTAGCAATAAAACAATACGAAGGCTAATACAGAAGGTTACTTAGTTGTGAACAAAAAATTAGTTGTTTTAATAAAGAGGACTAACTTTTCTTGTGATCAAAGACCTAATAAACAACATTAAAAAAAAAATAAATTATGTGGATAAAACACAAAATCTTTTTTCCAAGGCCAATGACATAACAGGGAAAGAAAACCTTTCACATTCTCAAACCAATACTCAGAGAAAACTCTCATCTTAATGGAGAAGACCCGATTATGCTTTGCATCGTTATACTATTAATATTAAAGCTAATTTTTGCTAATCCCTTTCAAATAAACAGTCTAACCTCAGTCAGTTTTGACTCCTTAATATTTTCACACACCTTTTATAACATTTTCTAATTACCCACAATGATGGCACATATTTAAGGGGTACAGCATGATGTTTCAACACATATGTAACGTGTAATAATCAAATGAGAGCAATTACCATATCTACCAGCTCAGATACTTATCATTCTTTTATACTGAGAACAATAGAAACCCTTGATTCCATCTATTTTGAAATATACAATATACTATCATCACTCTATTGTGCTATGAGCACTAGAAATTACTCCTTCTATCTAACTGTAACTTGGCACCCACTGGGCAATTTCTCCCCCTTCTCCTCTCCCCGCTACCCTTACCAGCCTCTAGTAACAATTGCTCCTCTATTTTTATGAGATCATCTTTTTTAACCCCCACCTATGAATGAGAACATGTCCTCTTTGTCTCTTTGTGGCTCGTTTATTCAACATAATGTCCTCTGGCCTCATTACATCATTGGAAATGACGGGATGTCATTCTTTACGCTTTTTTGTTTTTTGACACAGAGTCCCTTTCCAGCATGCCAAAGCGCCATACCTGTTTTCTGAGTCCCAACAATCCTAATTTGGAAAGTTAATTGATAAGATTCAACCTTTTTATACCAGAGACGCTAGCTGGGTAGAGGTTCGCAACACTGAATGGAAACAGACATTTTGTATTCACTGTAAAATTTGGTGGAAGGAGTCAAATGTATTCGAGTACACCTCTTTTTTTTAAACTTAACAAAAGGTATGTTAGTAAATGTAATAGAATCAGAGTTAGGAGAGATCTCTGAGCTAATTCTAGCTCAATAATTCCCAAAGAGGCTAGGCGTGGCAGCTCACACCTGTAATCCTAGCACCCAGAAAGGATGAGGCAGGTGGACTGCTTGAGCTCAGGAGTTCAAGACCAGCCTGAGCAAGAGTGAGACCCTGTCTCTAAAAAACAGCCAGGAGTAGTAGCAGGCACCTCTAGTGCCAGCTATTCAGGAGGCTGAGGCAAGAGGATTGCTTGAGCCCAAGAGTTTGAGGTTGCTGTGAGCTGTGATGACACCACGTCACTCTACCCAGGGTGACAAGAGTAAGACTCTCAAAAAAAAAAAAAAAAAAAAAAATTCCCAAAGAGTATTCCAAAGACAGTGTGACTCTCGAAAAGTTCAGAAAACTTTGCTTGTTCCCCTTTTGCTTGTGGAGATACAGACCATGAATGTCAAACGCCACAAAGCCTAGCAGGAAAGAGACCTCTTCAATTTCATGGCTGGATTTAACTATGAACCCTTAATGTCAGTAATGCCTGTCAACAGCCTAGAAATCAGAACTAGTAAAGCATAACACTATTGAGGGTGGCAAGGTTGACCTGGCATAACACCCTTATTTTACAGATTTCAAAAAAGAGTCATAAACATTTATTAGTTAAATAGCTGTCCAGGCCAGACACCCTAGATGGTCAGAGCCAACAGACCCAAGTCACCTTTATGACTCATTTTCTCTACATAACCTAATCATCACTTCATAATTCTAAGTTTCCCTACCCAGGCGAAAACACATTTAAAATTTAAAGAAAAAATATTTTGAGCATGTCCAGAGCTTGTCTATCACCTTGCTGAAATTTCTGTGAAGTGTCTTCTTGTCTCCAAAACTAAAAACATTGAATTGGATAGCATATAAAACTTGAGGCCTCTGTGATAAGAAAGTCAAGGCCTTGGGACGTTTAGCCAGCCTCCCCCTGAAACAAGGTTTACAACATCTCTATCTCATATAAAATCTCAGAGGTATTGTGTTGGAACAGCTCCTATGAAATTATTTCTAATTCCCAGTTTGGGATTTTTGGAAAATAATAGAGCTTTTATGGGGGCATTAGAGGCAGAATCCTTAATAAGATAATACATGAAAAATGGATTCAGAAGAAAGATTTCTGTGATTAGAGAAGCAATGTGTCATACCTAATGTATGTTCCAGGAATGTATTATTTAAAACAAGATTAGTGAAGTATCAGTCTGTAGAATTCTACGAGAATTTCATTTCATAACCTAACTATTCCATTATTTCTGTTATCAATAACTTTTCACACATGAGAAGTTCTCCTTTAAATACTCTGAATATTTAAACCAAAGTATTTCAGTGGCAAGAATATATTGTATATTTAGTATTTACAATATTCACTTAAAGAAAATGATGAGAGCAAATTTATCAGTTAAAAAGATGGCCAGTCTAGTTAGCTGGATTTGGGGAAATGTGATCTGAAGTCCTACAGCAATTTTTCTTAAGCCTAAAATGAAGTCGTGAGATGTATGGGTTTAAAGAAAGCAGAGGTAGAGCACTGACTGAGCCAAATCCACACCCCAAATAGGAATAACCCTCATCTGAATGAAGGTAAAAGATTTCCTATTTACAGCTGAGCCTCTGTAAGTTGGCCACCCCTGGGACTATAACAAACTGGTCAACATACGGAGGTGGTCAACATAAGGAACTTCCATTGAGTGAATGTGGTACATATCTGGTCTATGAAAATTAGGTCAACTTAAGGAGGTGGTTAATGTAGGGAGGTGGTCAACTATGGAGGTTCTAGTGTATTTTTGGTTGGCATAGCTCTCCGCTGACTTCATATTGTGACACCAAAGCGATCTACAACTCCAGTAACAACCACCACTATTAGTGGCTAACACATCTAATGCTTACTGTGTGCCAGGCCCAGTTCTGAGCACTTTTTATGTATTCTTAACTTTCATAAAGACTCTCTCAGATAGTTACTATTATCTCCACTTTACGGTTATTGCAACCGAGGCACAGAGAGCTTAAGTAATTTGCTGAAGGCCAAAGAGCCAGTAAGAAACAAATACAGATTGGATCTGAACTTGAAAGTCCAGCTCCAGGGTGTTTTACTGTACGTCAAACACTCTGCAAAGTTCTTTGCATACCTCGGTTCAATATGCTGACTTAACATTATGCTTAGGATAAAATTGACTGTAAACTTTCTTTCTCTTTCATTTCCACATTTGTATGATTTGTGAGTACCTCCTTGAATTCGCCAGTAAATCTTTAATACATTTAAACCGGATGTTTCATCTGAAAAGTGAAAGCATTATTCTGTTTTGTGTAAATGAAAAGGCTGTCTACTTTCTACTTCTCTAGCCATGCAGATTAAGCAGCCATGGGCAGATAGGAGTAAGAGGATACCCTTAGGATCCAGCTCACCCAGTGAGGAAGCTACAAGAGAAAGGAAAGCAGAGAAATATTCAAGAATGTGTTAACCAGCTCTGTCTGGATAGCCCAGAGCTGATGCAAATGCCCTTGGGATGTGTCCTCTGTCTGCAGGCGTCCTCAGACTTTTTAAACAGGGGGCCAGTTCACTGTCCCTCAGACTGTTGGAGGGCCGGACTATAGTTTAAAAACAAACAAACAAAACTATGAACAAATTCCTATGCACACTGCACATATCTTATTTTGAAGTAAAAAAACAAAACAGGAACAAATACAATCACACGGCCTCATATGGCCCGCGGGCCGCAGTTTGAGGACCCCTGTGACAGTCTGACCCAACAAGGCATCCTTAAACTGGAGGACGCTCTCTGTAGCATCACCACCTACCACCTGCCTTTCCTAAGTAAAGTTAGCCTCTTCCACCTCAGTGAGGCCAATCTTCAAGCTAATTCTCTATTTATGAATTTTTAAAAAAAGGCATTATCAACAGAGGATTTCCACCTTCTTTATATCAATGTTGTTCAACCTTTTTAATCTCATGGCACACTTGAAGATAGTTAAACTTCTAGCATACTTAAATTATGTTGATCAAAAAGAGGGTTAAAAAAAAAAAAGAATATACTTATTGTGCTTTGAATTTCTGCTGAAAATAATTTAATCAGGCCAGGCATGGTGATTTATGCCTGTAATTCTAGCACTCTGGGAGGCTAAGGCAGGTGGATCGCCTGAGCTCAGGAGTTCAAGACCAACCTGAGCAACAGTGAGACCTGTCTCTAAAAAAATAGCCAGGCATTGTGGCAGGCACCTGTAGTGCCAGCTACCTGGGAGGCTGAGATGAGATCACTTGAGCCCAAGGATTTGAGGTTGCTGTGAGCTATGATGCCACAGCACTCTACCAAGAGTGACACAGTGAGATTTTGTCTCAAAAAAAAAAAATAATAATAATAATTAATAATAATCTTTTTAAAATCATGCCAAGATCTTCTCATGGCACACCAGTGTGACACAGCACATGGGTTGAAAATCATTGCTTTATACTCATAACTATCCCTATACAGATGCTCCAAAAATGTTTTTGAAAACTGCTTTTTCTCTTACATGTAACATATTTGTGGGATCTCTCCTCTTGGACCTCTGTGTACGTTTATCCTGAAGATGTCCTGTAGTGACCGTTTATGATTTCCAGTCATATTTCATTCATTCCTCTTTATTTATCTCCCCACTCAAAAGAGTTATAATACATCACATCTCCAGACTTTTCATAATTCAAAGAGTAAAAATATTTCTTTTGATTCTCTGAATTAATTCTTCCTCGGGGAAGAAAAAGCTGCTTTAGTTTAAGGTGTCTTTTTCAGTTTACTGTGCAATCAATCCCAAGGAATCTCAAGGTCATCCATGAAAGATCTTCACTACCTGCCCTCCACCTTGAAAATTACTTCTTGAGCAGTATTTCCATTCCTTGGTAATATGTTGTGTCATAAAATAATGTTTATAAAAACTATGGGAAAATAGGGGGAAATGTTCTTAAACTAAATAAAAATGTTTATTAAATAAGAAAATAATTCCAAAGTGTATACACGTCATGACGACAACCAGGTAGGTAGACAGATAACTACACACACAGTCTTGGGTAGGAGAAAATTAAGAACAAGTTACTCAATATTTCTTTAATTTCTTTTGTTCTTTCTTAAACTTTTCTTCATTTTTCTACTATTGTGAATGAGCGCATGATACTTTCAACAGTAAAAAATACCCTGAAAATGTACTTTATAAACACCCTGAAAATGTACTTTATCCTTACAAACCAGGGAACAAAATATCAATTTCTTCCAAAGTACTGATCTTTCTCTGGCTCTAGCCCTGTATCTAACCAAACCTTCCTGACAATTTAGCATTCTGCTTGAGTGGTTTGTCTTTACAAAAATACATTAACGCAGACACACTTTTAATATAATCAGGTGAGTATATACACAATGTAACTTTCTAAATGTAAATTAAGTCATATCAACCCTTGCCTTAAATCTTCCAGTGACTTCTTCTTTGAATTAGAATGAGTCAAAACTCTTTTCTTTTGTAGCCAAATGTACTTTTATTTACAAAATATTCATTTAAAAAAAATTGACAAATTATTCTCTGTATGTTGGCCACCTCTTTGTACATTTTTTTTTTTTTTTCCAAATTAATGGGAGGGGACAAACTTTCAAGTTACATTACATTGTTTTCAGTTCTAAGGTAAAGTCAAGTTGTAGTTGAGCCCTTCCAAATAAGTCAAAACTCTTTATCCAGGCTGGGCATGGTGGTTCACAGCTACAAGCCCAATACTCTGGGATGCCAAGGCAGGTGGATTGCTTGAGCACAGGAGTTTAAGACCAACCTGAGCGAAAGTGAGACTCTGTTTCTACTAAAAAGTAGAAAAATTAGCTTCTTGTTGTGGCAGGAGCCTGTACTCATACTACTTGGGAATCTGGGGCATAAGGATAGCTTGAGCCCAAGAGTTTGGGGTTTAAGCTCTAATGACACCATGGCACTCTACCCACAATGACAAAGTGACACTCTGTCTCAAAAAAAAAAAAAACCAGAAAGAAAACCTCTTTACCCAGATTCACAAAGCTTAATAAAATTTGACCCCTAATTCACTCACCATGGGTCAGCTCCTGTGGCTTCATTTGTGCCTTACTCGGCCTAATGCAGAGATCTACATACGGCTGACCCCCTCCCGTCATTAAGTATCAACTCAAACATCACCTTCCCCAGGGAGGTCACCTCTGCCTATCCAATCTAATCTGCCAGCCATCTCTTGCCCTTATCACTCATTTCCATCACCTTTAAAAACTTCAGTACACAGCATTTATCATGATCAAAATTCGTTATTTTTTTTACTTGCTATTGTTTGTCGCCCTTACTAGAATGCAACATTTGTACCCCTGTATATCCTCCTTATTTAAGACAGTATCTGATACATAGGAAGAAAATAATAAATATGTATCAAAGGAATGACAACAGAAGCTCAGGAATGATACTAAGAACAACTGTTGTTAGAAGTTTTAGATTAGGACCCCCCCTCCCCTTTTTTTAAGAGACAGGGTCTCACTATGTTGTCCAGGCTGGAGTGTAGTGCCTTGATCACTCGAAGCTCACTGCAACCTCAAATTCTGGGCTTCAAAGATCTTCCTGCCTCTGCCTATCAACTCTGGTCACAGACAAACACAAAAGCAAAGCCTTCTGGTTTCTGGCAGCTGACATTAACCTATGTAAATAAATATAAATACTCTGGGGAAAGCAGAGAAGTGAGGAAAACACAGGAGAGGATATGAGAATACAGTGGCTTCCCTCATCATAGGCAGCAGGGAGGAAAGGGGCGGGAGTTGAGTCTGATGAGAACAAGAAGATGGTGAGAGCAGGTGACCTGCGAGGACTGGCTTCCAGTGGGGGGCTGAGGCTTGACGGGATTTGTGGGGGGCAGGCAGACTGCATTCCTCAGGGACCTTCCAACTCAGCATAAAGTGCCCAGTCAGGGGAATGTCCTCGTGACGATCCCTGTGTGGGGACTCAGCAGAGCAGGCCAGCTGAGAGCTTTAGATTCTTGATCCATAGTTTAAATTAGGGAAGGTGATATAGCTCAAAGGGTCAAGCTATGTTTTCCCCTTCCCTTCTCCCTGTATACATCATCTGGCCGTTTCAGATGTTCCATTCTTTGTTTTCCTGTTTACCCAGCTGCTGCCCTTCACCCAACCGTCCAGGGGGCCATGTGGTCCCCTTACTTGTATCTTTAGCTGCTGTGCATTCTTGCACATTTACGCTTTTATTGTTACTCAATAAGACTCCTGAGAAGTACGAGGGGGCTGCACGGTTTCAGGCTGCCACCTGGCACATCAAACAGTGTATGCCCTTTCAGGCTTCCAGGCTTTGTGCTAAAGTTTGGTGTAAAGTCTCTCTCTCTCTCTTTTTTTTTTTTCTCCACAGAGCTGTCTCCCATCCCAACCACTGTCCCAGGTTGGGGTCCAAGGGAACCTCTCCAGGGAGTGGCACAGAAAGCAGACACTGGTCTTGTGCTCTGCTCTACCACATGTCAGGCAATCGACTTATTCAAATATCCCCCAGAGGAATGGCTGGTTTAGGACATTTCTAATCATCAATTAAAGGATATCTATATTGTTTCTGTAAGGTCTATTCTACTTATATTGACTATATGATAATCTGTCTAGTTCTATGTTGAAATGAAATACTCTGACCTCAGAAAAATGGGCTATATTTTTATTTAATTATTTATTTATTTAGAGACAGGGTCTCACTATGTCACCCATGGCAGAGTGCCGTGGTGTCACAGCTCACAACAACCTCAAATTCTTGGGCATAAGTGATTCTCTTGCCTCAGCCTCTCAAGTAGCCGGGACTACAGGTGCCCACCACAACGCCCAGATATTTTTTCATTGCAGTTGTCATTCTTGTTTAGCAGGCCCAGGCTGGATTCGAACCCGCCAGCCTGGGTGTATGTGGCCGTGCCCTAACCACTGAGCTACAGGCACCACCCAAAAAACAGGTTACATTAAGAACTAAAATATATACACATATTTTGGTTTCTGGGCTAAATATATGTTGCTGAAGGACAGAAAGATTTAAGACTAAATTACAAACCCAATTATTAAAACAATCATCTCCTAAAATAATACTTCTTCAGTGAACTTTTGGTAGCCAGCTGTCCACTTGTTGTAATGAAAAATAGCACAGTAAAGGTGTATAACGTTCTGTAATTTCTTCTCCACATTCAGGTGACAATGACAAATTGCCCAAGTTCCCTCTCTGTGTTCCCGTCATCATTGCGTGTTTGAAAAATCGATATATCCCTTGCAGCCAGAGATTAAAAATACAGCTCACATTCTTTCTGTTTCCTTTTGTCTTTCTCTGTCTATCCTACCACTTCTTTGGTCGTCTCCCTGTTCTTTCCTCTGTATTTTAACCTGTTTTCTCCCTAAAAGCGTACCTGTTCCCCTTAATGGCTACCCCCAATCTCTCACGTCACACTAGCAAGAAGAATTTTTTTTGTTGTTTTTTTTTCTTTATTAAATCATAGACACACAGACCATGTATACATTAATGCATTTATGGGGTACAATGTGCTGATTTCATACAGAATTCGGAGCGTTTACATCACACTGGTTAAACCTCACCACATTTACTCAATTATTGTGTTAAGACATTTATATGTTTTACCTGCTTTTCTAGCAGATTAAGCTCCTAGCTACAAAGAGGCTGTAAGGGCTGACTGACACACACTAGGATGAATGAAAAACCATCCTTGGAAGCTGGGGTTCGTAAAGGGCAGGGTAACAGGGAAAGAGATATGCATGTAAGACCAAAGGGAAGATGAGGACAGGTTTTCAATAGCTGAACAATGGAATGTCAGGCTAGGAAAGTAAGGAAAGAATAACTTATATAATTAAAATGCAAAGAGAAAAATAGGGAAATAAAAAATATATTTCTAAACATAAATATAGAATACATTTCTATCTGCAGGTAAGATTAAACTCAAAATAAGCAACAATATAAATTGCTGAAAACACTAAAATAACTGAAAACTTTCATTAATTAATCCTCTAATAAAAATGATGAGGCATCAACACTGAAGAGGTATTTCTTCAAGTCCAGCAATCCACCACTTTCCTACACACCCCCAGCTGCCTATCTATACCAACACTCCACATAGGGAAAGTTCTAGCCCACTCACTCTCAACCTGCTATTCTGGGAGAGTGGAGCTAAACATCCATCCCGTCTGCCATCATGCTCTGCCTCCAAAAGCCCTGAGCAGATATTTCTGACATAATCAAATATCTCTTTTTTCAGGGGAAAAGAGGCCTTGTTAACCCATTTCCACATTTTGCTTAAGAAACATCTAAAGATGTAAACAGTACCCTTCTCTCAGGAGACATGATTGAATAATAAAGAAAGAAGCAAAAAGGCTGCAGGCTTTAGGACCAAAGAGACCTGAGTTTGAATATTCACCTCTGCTACTTCCCAACTGTGTCACTATAAACAAGTTAATTGACTTTTCCAAACCTAAATTTCCTCATTAAAAAGAATGCTTTTGAGAAAAGCTGTAGAATAGCCTCCGGTGTGTTGTCTGAAAACACATCCATCCAACCCACCTGATCCAGAAGATCATTGTTATTTCAGCTGTGATCTATGCATGGATGGGTTAACAGATGCTGGGAAATGGGCAGGGTCTCCCCAGCACTGGAAAGGACTTTCGGAAATGCTCAGAAGTTGTAAAGCTCATATGTGTTCCAGTTTGGGGCCATCATGCTAGTTTCAGTCTGACAGAGGGGACAGTAACAGGAGCCAGACTTGCTGGGTGACATTCGCCTTGCCTTGGGATAAAAAGGCTCTCACCAGATGCAGCCTGTTAACCTGTGACTTCTCAGCCTCCAGAACTATAAAAAAAATAAATAAATTCCTTTTCTTTATAGCTTAGCTTTAGGTATTCTGTTATAAGCAATAGCAAATAAACTCACATAGGAAATTGGCACCAAGAAGTGGGATGTGGTTGATAACAAACAAATGAAGATGAGGGAACAGTTTGAGAACTGGGTACTGGGCAGAGGCTGGGAAAACGTGACAGCAGGCTACAAAGGTCTACATTAATTTTCAACCTTTTTAATCTCATGACATGCTTGAACCTATAAATTTCTATGACACATGTAAATTATATTGATCAAAAAAAGAGTTAAAAAATATATATTTGTGCTTTGAACTTCTTTCACAAATAATTTAATTAGTGATCATTAAAATTTTTCATGACACACCTAAGATCCTCTCACGGCACACCAGTTGAAAATCACTGGCCTAGACTCTGGTGAGAGTTTGGAAAACAAAAGACTAGATAAAGTTTGAAACTTTTCAGGGATTGGTTAAATAGTTGTAACCAGAATGCTGATAGAAATATGTAATATAATAAAGGCGATTATGGCGTTCAGAAGAAACCATCTTCAAGAAGCCATAGTCCCCTTCCTCTACCTGTAAAGCTACAACATCTTCAAATCTGGGCCTGCTTCCCTCATCACATCCCTTTCTCTGTTATAAATACCCTTGTGATTACATTGTGTTACACGGGGAATCCAAGCTAATTTCTCCATCTCAAGATTTATAACTTACCACGTATGCAGTCTCTTTCGCAACATAAGATAACATATTCACGGGTTCTGGATACTAGGGAGTGTACTAGGGGTGGGCACTATTTTCTCTATCACAGAGTATCTTCTGTCCCTCAAATATTCACATCTACCCATCATGTGAAATCCATTCACATCCCCATGAATCTTAGCCTATTATACAAAATTGAATTAATCTCAAAATCTCATAAGCTCAAAAGTCCCAAATCTCCTAGTCTAAATAAGGTAAGGGTGATAGATAGGGCATAATCTATCCCAGGGCAAAATATTCCATCTAAAACTTAAAAAGTTATTTTGCTCCTAAAATATAATGGTAGGACAAACACAGGAAAAAACGTTATAGGTATTTCTAACCAAAGAGGGATAAATTAAAGGTAAAAAGGGAGTCAACAGCCAGAGCAATTTAGAAATCCAAAAGGGTAAATGCCATAAGGTTTCAAGGCCTACGATTCATTGTTTGTATTTCTCAGCCCCACCCTCTGAGTCCTCCATCCTATTTTTTAAAGGTTAACCTATGTTTGTAAATTGGTAGTATTATAACCCTATTTTTTGCCTGTAGAATTTTGGGAATCCCAACAGCTTTCTTTCATTTTGTCCTCTCTGCCCCCTTTAGTTCAAGCTTCCAATGCCTCTGCTAAAATGCTATTCTTGAAAACCTTATGGGTCTCCCAGGGATTTCCTAGATAATCCCAACTGTGGATTATGCTGAGACGGCAAAGAAGGTATATGAATCCATCACATCCCTAGTCTCTTCAAAGAGCTCACTCTGTGATTAAAAACCTAATTTTTTGATCCTACTGAGGCACGAGAAAAATTTTACCTAGCCATGGCTTTGGTTTTCTTCTTACAGCACACTTCTGGACAGTGAATCTTCAAATTTTAGAATCTTTTGTAATCTGAGTAAGTTAAGGATGTCATAATCATCAAGTCCTCATTTCTTTCTGTTCAACAGTTTTTTCCTCAATTTATCTCTTTCCCATCACATTTCACTATAACCACTAGGAAGAAATCAAGCCACATCTTCAACACTTTGTATGTAAATCTAATTAGTTAAATATTCAAATTATCACTTATTACAACCCAACTTAGCTAACCTATCTGCTACTATATAACAAGGATTTCCTTTCCTCCATTTTTCAATAACATGTTTCTCATTTACTTCTGAGTCCTTATCAGAAGCACCTTTAACAATCACATATTTACCAACATTCTGTGATGATTTAGTATTTACTATGATATATAAGTTTTCTCTACCACTCTCTCGTCTTCTGAACTCTCACCAGTTTAACATCCTTGTTTATACAAACACTCTTTCTTATGACACTTTAGGTGTTCTCTAAGACAAAATAAGCTTTCCCTACCAAACACTGATTTTCTGAGCCCTCCCAGCAGAATCTAACATCTATATTTCTATTCAAGGCAATCTGAACTTTTTCTATCACGCAATTCAAAACTCTTCCATCTTTTACCCAATGGCCAATTCCAAAGCCATTCCTGTATTTTTATGTATTTATGACAGCAGCATCCTATTTCTAAGCACCAAAATCTGTAATAGGTATTACATTAATTGCTGAGGCTGACATTAACAAATTACCACAAACTAAGTCACCTATAACAAGACAAATTTATTCTCTTACAGATCTCAAGGTCAAAAGTCCAAAATGATTCTCACTGGGCTAACACCAGAGTGTTGGCAGGGCTGTTTCCTTCCAGAGGCTCCAGGGGAGAATCTACTTCCTGCTTTTCCTGTCTTCTAGAGACTGCCTGCATTCCTTGGGTTGTGGCTTCATCCCTCTGACCTCTCCCATTCCCATCACAGGCACCTTCTCTGCCTCTGAGGCTCAGGCCCTTCTCTTATAAAAACCACTGTGAGTATATCAAGCCCACTGCACAATCTAGGTAACACCCCCAATTTGAGATCCTTAATTTAATCACATCTGCAAAGTCTCTCTGCTACATAAGAGATACTATATTTACTGTCACAAAGATCAGAATGTAGACTTCTTTTGGGAGAATTAATCAGTACATCACAGCTGAGGAACCCCGTTGAGCCTGGATGAGGTTGGCTGGTAGCATATGACTTCGTTCACTACAAATGAAGTTCTGTTTAAACTGTTTTTGACCCATATTTTCAGTCACCTTCTTTTAAGCACTGCCCCTGCTGATTGTTCATCTTATTAAACTAAAATTTCATCATTTCCAAATTTCAAATATTGGTTCTTTTAAAAGTTTCAGGAAGAAGAAATTAGGCAACAGAAGGAGATTATACATTGAATTACATAATTCCCAGAGCTGTTACTATTTGAAGGATACTTTATTATTGTTTGGAGTGTTTCCAAAGCATGTAGTTGTTTTATTACAGGGGGCAAAAGCTAAAGTCCTATCACAAAATCATAATTATTCTAGAGTTGAAAAATATCTAAGGGATCATCTCAATTACAAGGAAGAGAAAAATAAGACCTAGGGAAGTTAAATCATTAACCCAATGACACAAACTCGAACATAAAGAAGAGTAAGCCTAAATGTATTTTAAGAATATCAAATGACTAACTGTATGGAAATCTGCTTTAAGAGCAAACATATGGAAAACTGATGCATTTACAGAAGAGGAATTTCTTAATCTCAGATTTAAGTAGATTTTTATTTGGACACCTGAACTTCTCAAATATTGTGGCAAATTCTAACAAGGTAGTTTTCCATAAAGCTAAGGGAATTTCAGATAACCCTCATCAAATTCATGAAAACAGAGGCAGATTTGCCAAGATGCTACACGTGTGGGTTATCAGGCCACACACAAGAGGTTCTCCTCTTCCTGATTTACTGCCTGGTTTGGAAAATCTGAAAGTCTTTAAGTGCTACAAGTGAGATGGTATCTGGTTTCCCTGGAAACTAGTGCTCTAATGCAACCCTAAGACAAAAATCTCATCATATGTGTGCATGGTATAAAAGTGGTTTATGAAAGTCGGCATACTTGCTAATTTTTTAAAGTACTATATTAAATTATATTGTGTCCAATGCTGTCTATCCAGTTTTTCCTATCAAAACAATACCAGAACCATTTGGATATTTTTTAAATGTTAGTTCACTAAATTTACACCTTGTTGATTTTGCTAATTATAGGACTTGAAGTAGAAATTAAGATATAAGGACTTTGGAAAGGCTGCAAGAAGTCTATTGATATGTGAATAGGCATCTCAATAAATGTGAGAAAAATACGCAACCACATCAGAAATAACCAGACATTTTAATATGAAAAAGTTAGAAACTATGTTTGCATCGACCTATAGAACTAAAGACTCTATAACTATGGATGCATATACATATGTGTATATACACGCCATCACATATATTGTCATATCAATAAAGATAGTATAATCTTATTGAACTGATAATATTTGTACTAGCTGAGAAAATTCCTCAGAGCTTCCCCCCCCCAATAAAATTTGATAGGTAAAGAATAGAGCATAGCATAAATGTGATTTTCTTTGAGACACAGTCTCACTTTGTCATCCCCCCTCCCCCCCCCAAAGTACAGTGGTATCATTGCTCACAGCAACCTCAAACTCTTGGGCTCAAGGGAATCTCTTACTTCAGCCTCCCGATTGGGTGGGACTCCAGGTGCCCACCACAATGCCTTACTATTTTTTAGAAATGGGGTCTCATTCTAGCTCAGGCTGGTCAGAGCTCAGGGGACCCACCCACCTCAGCCACCCAGTATGCTGGGATTACAGGTGTGAGCCACCGCACCTGGCCATAAATGTAATGTTTAAGGCTATTTAAACAGAGCCAGAGCAATTTGAGGGTGAGTCAAAACATAAAACTCATTATGGCTCTCAAAAAATAGGAAAAGAAAAAAAAGACACTGCTCATAAAAATAGTTATTTTCCCTGGTAACAGATATAATTTGCCTAATAAAAATCGAAAGTAAAAAGAAGAAAATAAAAGTTATACCATTCACAGAGAAGCACTTTAAACATTTCACTGAACAGAATTCTATACCCAAACACACACACATGATCTTACATAAATCGAATCATACTTGTTCTCCTAGTTTGAAATCTGTTTGTTTTGCTCTTTTTCTTTAAGGAAAAATAAAAAAGGCCAGGGATATCTTTTCACGTCAACAGATAGGAAACTACATAAGCATTTTTATGGCTGCGTAGTGTTCGATCACAGAATGCTCCATAATTTATTTAACCTGCTCCCTATGGTAAGATATTAATTCTGTTTATGGTCTTCTATGCTACAACAATTATTGGTAAACATCCTGCACTAACCAGTTTACCAACTTGCCCAATTCTCTCTTTCAGGTACATGTCTATAATTAGAATCCTGGATAAAAAAGAATATGGAGAAAGTATAAACTTTCATATCTAACAGAGCGTTTGCAAACCAATTTTTTTGTTTTGTTTTGTTTTGAGACAGAGTTTCATTTTGTCACCCACAGCAGAATGCAGTGGTGGCAGAGCGCACAGTAACCTCAAACTCTCCAGCTCAAGTGATCCATCCTCCTGCCTCAGCTTTCCAAGCAGTTGGGACCTCAGGCACCAGCCACAACATCTGGCTATTGTTAAAGACGGGGTCTTGCTCTGGCTCAGGCTGGTCTCAAATTCTGAACTCATCAGCTCAGGCGATCTGCCCACCTTGGCCTTCCAGTGCAAATCAATTCTGAAAGCAATTTGCCAGATTGCATTAAGATCCCTGGACAGTTCCCTTGACAGGGACAGAGCGGTCTGTTGAGGTGTGTTTGGGAGGGCAGGGGGGTTGGGGATGAGTAGGGAGTGGGCGGGGCAGAAAGGACAGTCTCCTGCCCCCAGGAAGGGACTATTGGGTAACAGAAACAAAGGGGTGTGTAGTGGGGTCAAGTCACAATGCGCAGGAGGCTTTAAAAGGGGTCCCGTGGAGGGTGGTGCAGGCAGAAGTGGAGACGGAGGTTTGGGTTTCTGAGGAAGAGAGTGGGATTGCGACTGGCAGTCGGGTTCTGGAATCCGAGAGCAGAGGCGAGTGTGAGCCAATTGCCAGGCTCAGGCGGAGGCCCCTCCCGAGTGACCATGGCCACCTGGGCGCCCCGGCCTCCACGGGTGCCCCGTTCATCTGCACCCCCTGTGGCTCCTTGCACTAGGCAGGACACGGTATGGATCCAGGGACCCAACTGCTTCTGGCCCTGAGCGGTTGGTAATCAACGCCTACCCCAGGCCTCACTCACTCACAGACAGAAAAGCCTTCCATGCACGACGGGCTGCCCTTCAGAGGCTAGGGAACAGGCCCCCTGCAAGGCGCGCTAAGGAAGGCGCACACCTGTCCGGATACAAGGTGGCCATGACCCGGCAGTTGGGATTGCCGTACTACACAGCCGAGAACAGCCCCGCCACGGGCATGTTCAACACGCCCATGGGGAAGCTGCAGCGGCAGCTGTACAAAGGCGAGTACGTCATGTTCAGGTACGCGCCCATGTTTGAGAGTGACTTCATGCAGATCAGCAGAAGAGGAAAAGTGACTGATGTGCACAAGCGCGCCCAAATGGTGACAGTGGCCATTGTCCGCACCAGCCCCAGCCTCACGCTGCCTGACGTCATGCTGCTGGCCCAGCCCAGCACTGTCCCTCGGGACAGCGCCAGATGTGGCCCTGCTGCCCCGGGAAAACACTGTAACCCTACACAGGGCTTGGAGCTAACCAGGATGTTTCCCTTGAAGTTTGTAAAGATAAGCATTCATAACACGGTCAAACAGCAGATCCGCCTGAAGCTTGTCACTGGCCGCTCCTTTTACCTTCAGCTGTGTTGCTCTTCAGATACAAGAGATCTTTTTGTTCACTGGGAAAACCTTGTTTACCTCCTGAGACCACCAGTGGTGGCTTACAGTGGTACTGAGGCCATGCTAGCTGGGAACACCATAGGCTCCTATGTGTCTTTGCAAGAGCACCGGAGCCCAGTGGTGAGTTTTTGCCAAGACTAGAAGATGGGGATGTTGTGCTTTAGGTCAAGGTTCTGATGAGCCTCACCTAGAAAATGCCTGGCATTTGGAAGGGCTCAAGGCCAAAGGAGCTTCCATTTGGAAGCCGTGGCACATTGCAGTGGTTCCTAGCACGGCTCCAAGTCTGATGCAGAGGTTCCTTAGCTGTTAGCAACTCTTACTTTTATACTCAAGGTTGTAATGTGGCCCATAATGTATCCTGACCATTCAATCTATTCCTGAACACAAAACTGTTCCAACCTAGGTAGGATGACATGTTCTCAGGCCCAGTGTCTCCCTGTGACTGCCACTTGTCCGCGTTTGTGGCAATGCAGCATGCTTACATACACATCCAGTCATTTCCTCTTATTTAGCTATAGGAAGAGAAGGGAGACCTTGTTGGTCTCACTTTCTTTACCTCATTTCTTCTTTGTCTTCCTCCTAGGCATATGCCATGAAGTTCTGCGGCAGGAAAGATCAATTCAGCATCAGCAGATTTGACATGAACCTGAAAACCTGTGGGCCTACCTGTTTTGGTAATGAGAGGGAGACGTGAATCCCGCATGCCTGCCATGTCTACCACATTCAGTACTAGGAAGGGGCAGTGGTGGCAGCAGAGTGTTGGTGGTAAGCACCACTGCAGGTGCCATGCATGTAACTACAACCAAGTCTGCACTGCAGGAGAGGAAGGCAGCACCAGCACACACACTCTTCAAAGGCTGAGAAGGAGGCATAGCCTGCCTGGCCAAACAGGGTGCTTCCACTGTGTCTTAACATTGCCCTGGTGCCCTTCCTTCAAGGGCCCTTCACGCACATCGGTGAGAGCAGCTGGCCTCTCCCCAGAAGGCAGGAGCAGAGAGACCAGCGGAAAGGCTATTGTAAAAACAGCCGAAGGGTCAAGATCAAGACTTCCTCATCCCAACCTTGCAAAGCAAAGACTGTGTGAGTAAATAAGACGAAAGCCAAAAGGTCTCCACCCAGCAGCATTCACTTTGTAGGAAATAGCCTCAAAGCCTATTTGTACTTAACATGGCACAGAGGTGGGCATGTCACCTAGGACCTGGGGAGGGTAATACAATTCACCGTATCCATCAACTCAGATTCTCTGCTCTAAGAATGTATGCTCTATTAACAGGGAGGGTAGCAATAAAATGAAGGGCAGTTTATGAATGGCAGGTTCTGAACCATCTTTAACTTCCCCTTAACTTGATGATTGCGATTAAATAAATAGATGACAAATAAAATGTCGATGACTCTCACAAAGATAGGATCTTACATTAGAGACAAAGAGAATTCTTCTAAAACTTCCAGAATATATAACCAGGGGTAAAAGCAACAAACGACAAGCAGGAAAATGTAAATGAAGGCAGGAAGCAGCATGATGTTCGAGTTTCTAAAACTCAAGGTTGGAATCACAGCACTGTCAGTTACCAACTCTGACTCTGAGTAGATTACCTGTTCCCTCCTTTAAAGGGTTACCTCGAGAATTAGAGATTATACCTGAGAAGTATCTGGTACATAGTAGGCACTTAGTACATGATGGTGTTGAGAAACAAATTTGAGTTTAATCATCCTTTCTAGGAAGGTCTCTTTATTCTTGATTTCCTTTCTCATTATTTGCCCAACTTCACTGGTTTGAAATTATTCCACAGAAGCTCTATTTAAAGTAAATCTTCTTAGTATTTACCAAGAATTTTAATCCCCTGATATTATTTAGAGTTCTAAATTTTCATGAATTTGAAAGGAATTGCTTCGTGTAGAAATTTCATCTAGTCATAATGGAAGAATACAATTTCATATGATATATTCATGAGCATAAATTCCAAAGCCCCTATCTTTTAGCCTGCCCATTCCAATTTTAGTATTCTTGGAGACAGAAAGAAAAAAAAAAAAAAAAAAAAGCTAAAACCTGAATATATAGGATCAATTCAAGATCTGGACAAAAACTGGAGATTGGGTAATTTTAGGATTGTAAGATACATAGGATTCATCAAGTTTCTCACGTTGCAAATAAAAAATCTGTTTGAGTACAAAAGAAAATATATCGTATCATTTGATAATCCAAAACCATAATGTATAGGTTACCTGGCCCCTAACTAAGTCTGTTCTTTCCATGATATTCATCTTTCTGACGTTTAGCACTGTGCCTTAAATATAAAGAATACTTCACACATTTGGTGGATGCAATTAAATTAAGGGTTATTATAAATGAGAAATGTAATTTATTCCAATCCAACAAGTCTAGGTATATCAAAATGTACAAAGCACTATGCTAATTGCGCTGATCCCAAAAGCTCTTGTAAGGAAATGGTTTTTCATTAGATCTTCACAGTGCTTATGGCTTAGTGATTTTTAATGGCCTCCAAATATAATTCAGACATGAAAAAAATGACCTGAAAATGTGAAAGATATTATGTAGGTCTGATGCTCTACCTTTGCAAATTCTGAGGTTATATTACTGAGAAATCACATCTAATCATAAAGTAAATACTTTAGGGCACATTTTTTCAAACATAAAAGTTTTTTTAAAAAAAATATTTTATATTTTTACAATGAAAATTATTTGATGTGGTATGTAGTTTTATTTTAATACATTTCACAGGATGCCGGAGATTCCTTAAGAGGTTTTAAAAACATTATCCTGTAAATTCTTTGTAGATAGGAACCAACTTTATCACTGTATTCAAGGAACATGTTTACCACATTGCAGTCCCTTGATAATCAAAGAATGAATGATTATTAGAAGCAGTGCACATTTTGTACTTCTTTTCTAAGGCTTCAATGTAAATACCACTTGTCTGACTCAATCTCTTTTTAAATCTTAGATTCCTTTGATGCTTATTACCACTAGATCTTACTACTGGGTAACAGAGTTTTCTTAAAATTCTAAAGCAACATGTATCCTCTCACTTCACATCTTTTAATTAAATGATGGAAGAGATCGATATTAAGGTAAAAGAAAGAATAAATAATAGAAAAATCTTTAAAAATTGCTATTTGTGAAGGATAACTAAGAAGAGTTAAATTGTATGCCTAGAGTTTCATGTCATCAATTAACATTTTCACATATAGATTTTACTTTCCATACCTACAGTGATAAAAGGGAAAGGAAATTAATACACTTGCTTCATTTAGGCGATGAACTGAAAGAGTAGATGAATTCAAAGAGGCTGCAAATTGTATACATGTATATATTTACGTATTTTTATTGCAAAAATATTTATAGTTTTTCAATATATTTTTGCAACGTATACACGTAAGTTCTAAAGGAAAGCCTATTAACAATAATAGTCACAGACACATCTACACACTCACACACATTCTTAGGAATTTATAGTAAGAAAAACATTAGTTAAATAGTCCTATGGCTGGTATATTACATTAAATCCAGTAAAAAGGCATATTACCTCTCAAGTAAATTTATAGACTTAACACAACATAAATTAAAATCCCAATAGTCATACTTTTTAAACTCAACATAGTAATTATATATAATATAGATTTTCTAAAGCAAGCAACCAGGGTAGCTAATAGTTTTAACGTAATAACAATATCAACACTGAGTCATTTGGTTTTATGAAAAAAGAGGGAAGCAGAAATAAACAAGGCTTCAAAAGTAAATTCAAAATGAATAGGATGAGACCTGATGAGAGGAATGTGAGTTATTGCTCAATGGAAAATTACAGAAAAACTAGATGTATCAACAAGTAAAAAACCATAAGGGGCATATCTGGAGTTTATATCAAAAGGAATTTAAAGTGAGACAAATCAAATAAACAAATAGGACAGGATTTTTCTGAATGCAATAGTTTAAAAAACGAAATGACATACTTGTATGTTAAGATGAAAAGAAAAGCTAACGATTAGAAAATATTTTGTAGTAAATGTAGAATATCTCAGGAACTGATAAATTTATTGACATAATTCCAGACTTCAAAGACAAACGGCCAAACACTAGAAAAAAATCTAATGTTAAAAAATTATAAACCCCAAATAAGATGCTACCAACCCTAATAATAAAATTAAATTTAAAAAATATTAGTAGAGTGATGGAAAATCAGATATAATCATATTGATGGCTTTTTGATTAGCAGAATCATCTGCCTAGTATAGTTAGAATCCTGCTAACTTGATTTTGCTCCAAAAATTCTGCTTTTGAAGATATTACATAAAGTAACTATTTTAAAAGTGTATCTTACAAAGACATTAATTTTATGAGAGGAAAAATAGGTTAAAATATTCAATTACTGGTAAACTGTTAAGCAGATGAGGGTGTATTAGTAAAATGAAGCAAACATAATTTCCTTTCCCTTTTATTACTGTAGGTATAAAGTAAAATCTACATGTGAAAATGTTAATTGATAACATGAAACTCTAGAATGTACACGTGTTCACTAATTCAGTCAACTATTACTTAAGTCTAACTATTTGCCAGGATTGCTGGCATTAGCCCTACATATTGTACATCAGAAGGTTGAATCTCTACCAGTGCGGTACTCACAGTCCAGTGTATATTGACAACAGTTTTATAAAGTTTAGAATAAACTGTCTGAAAAGTCCTATGAAGAGATTTCGTTTTTAAAGTCCCATATTTTGATTTGAATAGGCTATTCAGCTTTTCACAACAAATTAATATTGGAATTTGAGTGGCTATGATCAAATTGTGAGATAGACATGTGAAAAACATGATGGGTTCTTCTTTGTTACAAAACAGAAAAAAAATATTTCTGAGACAGAATGCTTCTGGATAATTAACAGTGAGTTTTTTTTTCTGTCCTAGACTGTTGTTTCTACCCACATTCTATATAGTTAACCTTTTAACAGGATAATCTTTCCTGTTAACTTCTTGTTCATCTTGTGCATAGAGATTTTCACTGTGGCTTCCAATTGCCTAACTAGGGAATATTTTGCTCATTTCTGAAACTCCTCTAAAGGTTAATGGCCCATCTCACACAACAGGAATTTGAAGGTGATACTACAGAATTAAAAGTTGATTTAAAGAATAGTGAAATGATTTTAAACTGATAGTTGAGATGTTAGTGTTCTGGTTTCATTTTTGGATTGTATTCTAAAATATTTAATAGTCTTCACTGTTATTCTACAATGTTTCACTGTGCTGAGAAAAATGTATCCCTGGAAATGCTTTTAAAGAGCCTGAATATGCTTCCTTGTAACTACATCTTTAATTACTTTTTTAAATAGCATTCTTACTAGACTGTTTATCTCAGCTCAATTTACAATCACCAAAACGTGGAAACAACATTTGCCCACTAAATGCCCACTAAAACAAGTAAATACCTACCAACCCAGGAATGGATTAACAAACTGTGATACACGTCTACCATGGAATACTGGTCAGCCATTTAAAAAGACGGAGACTTTACATCTTTAGTATTAGCCTCGTAAGATTTGGCATGCCAAGAATCCAATGTACTCAATTCTAATATGACGCCAATAGACGATCTAACACATACCCTCCTAAGAGAAAAACTCAAATCAATTCAAGGTGGGGGGTGGGAGAATAAGGACGCAGGGAGAGGGGAGGAAGGAGAGAGCTGGAGGGTTACAAAGTATAGCACACCTCGGGAGCAGGACACAATTATCAGAGGGACTTTACCTAACAAACGAATCAGGGTAACCTAATTCTTTGTACCCTCAATGAACCTGAAACAATTAAAAAAAGTCAAAAAAATCAAATAAAATAAAAATAGCATTCTTTAAAATGATATGCTTCTGGATCATACATACTAAGACCCCATAAACAAAACAACTTTTCTGCATCATAACCAGCTAAAAAACTAAAAATTCCACACATTTTCCCTTTTCATATGCACAAACACACACAGCCAGTTATAAGTGTTTTACTTGATGCTTTAATAGAAGAAAAAACATCACAAAGTGAATGAAATACTAATTTAACTTTCCGGGGGTCAGAGACTTAATTTTAAAAACATGATCATTTTTATCTTTTTTTTTTTTTTTTTGTACCTTATTAAAAGCAAACCTTTACCTGTGCAAGCATGGGGAAGCCAAGGTTCCTACATCCATTACAAGGAGTTAATGCTTCCCAGAGTCCTGAAGGCCCACACGTATTTTCATCATCATCTTCTTCTTCCACTTCTCCTGGTGACAAATTTATTGTAGATGAAGTTCTCTGAAATTAAATTTATATTATACCAATATATTATATCAGTATTATTTAGATATCACAACATCAGTTAAATTACATAAATTACTTGTGGTGTACCTTAGCAAACAAACATTCATTCACTGCTTACCACAATAATATGGCTATGCCAGGGGCCTGAGCCAAACATGTGTAATTCAATTTAAAAGGGAAAAGACTAGGTAAGAAAGACATACGACATAAAATGTGAAGTTTAGAAAGTTCTTAATGTAAAACAGAACATGGTAATGACTCAGGAATAAATCTGCATAGCAACAAATGATAAAAATCTTAAGGTTTAATAAGAATTTAGGTATATGCATAAAATTAAGGAAGACTACCGTCAGAAGAAGAATGTGCTAATACTTTATTAAAATCAAAATTGCTGGAAATCCTATTTCTTTGATAATGTCACCAAAAGCAAGCTTCATAAAATTTTCTATCATGCATATAATAAGGATAATGCTTTTATGACTCATAGTAAGACTTCCATATTGAACATACATATTTGCTATTGTTACCCCTGAACCCTGCTAAAGTGATAGTAAAAGATTTGTCAAAATGTTTAAAATATAACGATAAGGATGACAGGAGAGAAACTAGCAGGTGAGTGGTACTGAGAAAGCTTTTGGATAATGATGGGTAGGTCTTACCTGGTTTAGCAAACTTGAGAACACAGAAAGATACATGACTTCATGGGGGAAAGGGCAGAATTGGCTGTTTGTGAAGGATGGAGACTCCATCTGAGAAGGAATTAGACCCTTAGACTCATTTCCTTTCACCCAGACAGGAAACTAAACCTTCACCATTGGCAAGCAATTAGAGGTTTATTTTTATTTTATTTATTTATTTATTTGCAGTTTTCGGCCAGGGCTGGGTTTGAACCCACCACCTCTGGCATGTGGGGTTGGCACCCTACCCCTTTGAGCCACAGGCATCACCCTAGAGGTTTATTTTTTGAAGAAGTTGAAGCAGATGGATTATGAATTCTAAGAATTGATATAAGCAGAGACGAGCCTTTCTAAATACAAAGCAATTGATATCTAAGTAGTAAATTAAGATTTCCAACTTGCTCAGTGTCTTCCCATATTTGCCTTAGAGAATATGGCAGGTTATATCCTCCAGGGAGACAACTAGTATACATTAAAAATTGACCTCCGTCCCCTCAAAAAGACCTATTCTATGTCTTAATCTTTACTGTAAAGTCTGCCTTTCAACAAGCACTGCATATATAAATAGTTCCTAATATTTAGCTAAATAATAACCACATATCTAAAGAAAGCCTCTAACAGAGACCAAAATAAATATGCAAAAAAATTTACAAATAGTTTTTGCAAAGAGATAGAAGATATTTGCATCCATGAAACAAAAAACAGAATGCTACAAAATAAATAAATGCATAAAATCCAACAAGAGTTCAAATACATGTCTGAATAAATTTCCCCAAAAATAGAACAAAAGATGAAGAGAAGTTAAAAGTTAAGAAAACTATGGGATCAAACCAAGAAGTCCAACATCTGAACAATAAGAATTCCAAAAATTAAAAAGATTTGAGATGGGAAGATCAAAGAAATAAAACAAGAAGCTGGGTGTGGTGGCTCATGCCTGTAATCCTAGCACTCTGGGAGACCCAGACAGGTGGACTGCCCAAGCCCAGGAGTTCAAGACCAGCCTGAGAAAGAGCAGAAAGACCCCATCTCTAAAAAAAACCAAAAACTAGCATAGCATTGTGGCAGGTGCCTATAGTCTCAGCTACTTGGGAAGCTGAGGCAAGAGGATTTCTTGAGCCCAAGAGTTTGAGGTTGCCGTGAACTATGGCGCCATGGCATTCTACCCAGGGCAACAGAGTGAGACTCTGTCTCAAAATAAAATCAATCAATCAATCAATAAATAAATAAATGCAAGAAATTTTACAGAAACTGAAGTAAGGATTCCATATTCTAAGATCCTGCAGAATGCTCACCAGACAGAATTTTTTTTTAAAGATATATAAATAAAAAGAGAATTTGTCTAAAGTTCTTCAGAATGTAGTTCAACACAACACTGATTGATCATGATTGCCAAAGTTAATAAAGATTTTCTATCTATTGGATTGTGAATAGCACTCTCCTCCCAAAATTGTTGTTCTTAAAAAGCAGAAGACTTTCTGTTTCCTATTTAGACAAATTTGTTTTTCTGCATTTACTTCTTAACTTTCCCCTTTTCAATTATCAGTAACAAAGAATGAAATTAAATATTTTCTCAGTTACTGTCTGTAAAATACAATAATAATGATGCTGAAGTTTCACTGAGAACTTGCTATATAACTTGAAGTGCTATAGGATTATTGCTCATTAATTATTTGAATCCCACATTAGCACTTTGAGTTAAATATTTTTTCCTCATATTTTAGAAGGAGAAAATAAGGCACAGAAGACAGAGAAAAGCCAAAGGCAGGGGGATTGGTAGCTCTCCCCTGACGGACACATTGTGAGGGTGGACAGCACACCCTGGATGAAGGGTTCAACTGCCTCAACTACAACTTGAACTTTAACTTAGAAGTACAATGTAACCCAATCATTTTTACCCTTACATTAACCTGAATGAAAAAATAAAAAAATAAAAAAAGTTTAAAAAATGATTACTATACTAGCAAAATATTTAAAATACCCCTCTACGTTATTGTGCATTGTACCATAATATATTAAAAATGGCAAATAATTGATGTGATTACCATTAGTTCTCAAATACAATAAAACACATTCGAAAATTAAAATTTAAAAAAAGGGCCAAGGTCACAGAGCTGGTAAGTGGTAGAAAAAGAATTTTAACCCAGGCTACCAAACAATAGAGCTCCCACCCCCATGATCACCACGTTTCATAACCTCCCATTTGGCACAAGATCCCACAAAAGATGATTATGGGGGATGTCTGGGAAGTGTCCAGCCACGTTTGTCTCTATTTTTCACATTACCTGCTGGATACCTCCTATACATCCCTCACATGCTGAAAAGCCAAAATGATGTATTAGCAGTTTAAATAAAAGAGGTATATTTGGTGAGTATGTTTTTGCTATAGGAGAGACACCTAAGAGCATTTTGCCACCTGTAATAGCCATAGAAAGTCTCTGTAATTTGGTACACAGCAATCTTTCCTAAATAACACAGTTCTCAAATCGGTAAAACAAAAGGTGATTACTTAGAGCAGGGGTTCTCAACCTGTGGGTCGTGACCCCTTTGTAACAATGAAAATACATCCTGCATATCAGATATTTACATTACGATTTGCAACAGTAGCAAAATTACAGTTATGAAATAACAACGAAAATAATTTTATGGTTGGTGGTCACCACAACATGAGTAACTGTATTAAAGGGTCGCGGCCTTAGGAGGTATTAGGAAGGTTGAGAACCACTGCCTTAGAGATTTTTGATCCTACAGAACCTCTGGGAGAAAAATCATGTAAGTCCAAACTCTTAATCTAACAAGAGAATCTATACAGGTGGTCAAGCTGCCCACAAGAATTTTTAAAAACGATGAAAACTGTATCTCTTTCATCAACTCAAGATCAGCTAATCGTCCATCAATGTGGACACAGCAAGGCACTACAAACCATTGTATACTTGGCCATGAACTCTCAGTAATTTATAGGTTATTGAGTTCTTTTCTATTTTGTTAAAAGTACTTCAATGATTTAAACCCATCATATGGTGAACTTTCTCCATCTCTTTCTCCTTCTCAAAGAAAAATTTTATGTCTCTTCCCTGCTCATAAATCTCCAATTATTTCCCATTGCAACATAAATAATACATCAATTCCTTAAGCTGGCTTCTCCAGTCAAGCTATTTTCAGCCTTTTATCTTATTCCACTACATTCACCCCCGATCATAACCAGGCGGGATTATTCCCCCTCGCCTCATCATGCTCCTTGCTTTTATTCAGGCCTTCCACATGTCTGCACAGCACATTGTAGTGACTGAGAGTTTATGATCTAAAATTAGAGCTAATTCATGTTGCAACTGTTCTACTTATTAGCTGTGTGGTTTCCAGCAGATATGACCACTGTCCATCTCACTTGCCTTATCTATGGATAATAACAGAGCAGGTTCCCCCTGAGGTTTTTTTTCCTGATAATTAAAAGCGGTAATGAATATAAAGTGCCTGATACCATAATAAGCTTTTAATCAATGTTACCTACCATTCTGTTACTATTATTGTCATATAATCCCACTGATTCAAAATACAGTTCAGATTTTATACCTTACATAAAATTTTCCAGATTTCCCACAAACGTAAATGATATCACTGCCTTCTGAATGTCTACAGCTCTTTGTGTGAGTGTGTGAATCTTGTCATTTCACATGCACCTTGGAACTGTGGATGGCATAGAAGCGAAAAGCATTGGCTTTGAAGTCAAATGGACATTCAACAAGTCTTAGCTCTGCCACTTCTGAGATGATGGAGTTTGAGCAAATCACATAATCTTATTAATACTTATTAATACTCAGTTTTCTTCTATGCAAAAGAAGGTGTAATAATATTTTAAAGGGCTGCGTGTGATTAAAATTGCTGACGGTGGTAAGCACATAAAAATAATAACTACTGCTATTTTTATTTTTTTTTATCTTGAAAGAGGTGCATATACACGCAAAATGCTCATGTGGGTGCACACACGTACACGCACACACAAGTGTGGCTCACTTACGCCAGGGAAGTAAATCATTTGAAAGAAAACACTGCCCTGTTCATATCTGTATCCCTGACAATGTGCTGTACATAATGCAACAATATTTATTGAATGAATTATTGAATGAATGAACTTCAAATTATCATTTTCCCTTGACTATCTAGAAAATTTTACTAATATTAAGGGCTGTATATAATTGTATCACAATATCATTACTATTTTAGTTTTATTTTATATTAACCATTACCAGTAGCTTTAGCAGAAATGAGGAAATTTATCAGTGGGTTAGCACTGCCCCCTAAAGACAGTACATAAACTGGCTGTATAAAACCATAATTTTTAACTTCATTTCTTTACAATTAAAGATGTCATGTAAAGATTTTTATCAAACCAAATATAATCTTCGATTATATATGAGAAAGAAGCCATCTGGAGATGCTTAAATTCAGAGGGCTTCCCTTATTTCAAATGTCTTTGAAGCTTTTTACTCAAGTGAAAATTCTTGTAGAAAGAATAGACAGACCTAAATCTATATAGTTCAAGGCTGTTTGCTTTCTTAGTGATTACATGATAATAATATAGAAGACAGACTGAACCAATTCTACATTGTTGCAAATGAAAAAAGCAATATATAAATACCAGGGGGAGACAAATTTGAGCTCAAAGAAAAATACTTTCAAGAACAATTAAATCACTGAACTTGGCTCTTCCGAGTGCCTTTATTCTGTATGTAGATGACTTACTAATCTGTAGCCCCTCATCTAAATCTTCAGATGAGGATACTAGACAGGGGTTAAATTTCTTTTATTTATTGATTTATTGTTAAATCATAGCTGTGTACATTTGTGCAATCAAGGGATACAATGTGCTGGTTTCATGTACAATCTGAAATATTCTCATCAAACTGTTCAACGTAGCCTTCATGGCATTTTCTTAATTATTATATGTAGACATTTGTATTCTGCCTTTAGTAGGTTTTCGCCTGTACCCATTCTAAGAGGCACCATAGTGTGGCCCCACCCATTACCCTCCCTCCACCCTGACTTCCCCCTCCTTTCCCCTCCCTTGGCCCTTTCCCCATATTCTTGTGCTTTAGGCCTTAAATTTCTTAAGAGAAAGGATTTAACACATCAAAGGAAAAGGTTCAAATGTGCAAACCTGAAGTTGCTTACCTGGGCTTTGTTCTTTCCCCTGGTGAGAGGAGGCTCTCCCAGGAAAGAGGCGAAACAAGTTGTTCCCCCACCAGCCCCTCTACAAAAAAACAGCTCAGGGAGCTCCCGGGAGTGAGAGGGTACTGTGGAATATGGATTCCCCGACATGGAGAGCTGGCTTAGGCCTCTGAGGTTTTAAGGGGGAGAAGGTAAGAGGAGCTTTAATGGGGTAGGGAACAAAAAAAAAACAACTCCAAACCAAAAACAGACTCTCTTAATTGTACCTCCCTTGAGAATATGTGACTTAAAGAAACCTTTCTTTCTATGTCCTTTCATTGGGCCTATAATTATGATCATCCTTAACATCTGGACCCTGCCTGCTCCCTCATCATTAAGTTCGTGTCTTCCAGGCTCCAGCAGTTCGGCATCAAGGTGATGGTGACGCAGGGATTCCAGCAAACACTGATGGAGCCTTTGACCAAATGTCCAGAAACTTCCACCCCTGGAAACCCTTTAGAGTAGGGAACCTGAGGAGGGTTGCAGATAGTAGGCCAACTCCCCATTTTGACAGCAGAAAATAGCTGAAAGCAGTCCTAGTCCATTTTCCCTTTAAGATTTCAGGTTTTCTGAGGAAGAGAATAAAAAGGAGTTTAAAGGGAGATTGGAGGAAAACCTGGCCTGCTGGCCCAGCGAGTCTGGAGTGACCATAAGAATGGGTATGAAGTAACCTAGGTAATGAACAACCAATAGAAAGAGATAATCAATGACCAATAGAAAAGGGCAATGCTGCCTGGAGGCAGAGACAGGCCAATGAAAGCCTTGCAGCCAATTTGAAATAGAGAGGCTGTTTATACACTGAGTCTCCATCTCCCTCACCTCTGCTCCTTCATGAGAGGGATCCACTTCTGACTTTCTCTGAAGTGCTCTAAACTTTCTCTTTGTTCTTCCTAAACAAAATCTCTCTGTGTTACATTGGGAGGAAAAAGAACAATTACATCAGCCTCATATTGAAGAAATGGGATTTCCCTATGAGAGGGGTGTGTGTGTACATAGTAAATATTGTATCATGGTGCTTAATTGCCATTTGTTTTGGCATATAGAATAGTCCAATAAAGTAGAATAAGGATTATTTTAAAAGAAAAGAAACTCATGCGCAAGATGTTACAACTTGCAAGATCATTCCCCAAATGAGGCCAGATTACAATCTAAGTTCACAAACTCTGGGTCCTGTTATCTCTCTACCACCCCATAGAGCAATCTCCTAATTAGCAGAACCATTCAAAGGGGTAATAGATGCTCCAGCCTGTCCATGCACAGAGACAGGCACAAAGACAGGATCCAGGAGGGAGTGAGCCACAGAAATAGCAAGCAAAGGACAACTTGGAACAGGCCCGCCATCTGGGCTACTTGACAGCAGAGCCACAGGTCTTTTGTCTTTGTTTTCCAAACATGAAATGGCTTTATTGATCTTTTACAAAATTTAAAGTAATACACGATTATTATAAAACAAATCATTCAAATAAGAACTTGTGAGTAAGAAAGTGAAGCTTTTCTAACTTCATTCCCACTGTAAATATTCGGTGAATATCCTTCCAGAATTTGTACCCTTTTCTGATGACTTTCTCAGGGTAAATTCACCAATGTTCAGTTGTGTGCCAAAGGCTAACTTTATACTCATTTTAAACTTAAGTATTGCCAATGTTGTGTTTAACCTAACTCCATAAAGTGACCAGAAAAATACTGTTTTCATATGAGAATGTTACCAGTTACTTTATTCCTTAAAATCCTTCAATAGTTTCTCATTGTTTTTCAGATAAAATTCAGAGCTCTTAACATGATCCAAAGGCTGTATGTGGGACCTACCTTTACCTGCCTCTCTAGTCTGTCCTACCCCTGTGATCTGACTACCCTTTTCTCATGACATTTACATACAGTACACTTGTCTCTTCCTTCCCCCCACTCCGGAACACAGCAAACTTCCTCTTAGCATGGGTGGTTTTCTCTGGCAGAGACTATTACACATCTCTCAATAGACCTTCTCTCCTTTTCTCCTTGTCTTGGTAACAGAGCACCTATCCCTCTTCATAATAACAAAACCCCAACTTTAAGCTGAGCACATGTGCACTTTGAATAAATACCACATTCCCCAGCATCTGTTGCAGGTAGGTGTGACCACATATTCAAGTTACAACCATGAGATATAAAAGTTCTTTTAAAGTGAAAAGGCATACCCCTCATCCTCCTCTTCCTCTTTCTGCTGATTGGAATGCTAATGAAATGGCTGGAGCCATAGTAGCTGTCTTGGGCCATGAAATGTTCTTGGAACTAGAGGACATACACAGCAGAGTAAAAAAATAAAAGAATCCTGGGTTCTTCATACTGGTGAGTCCTATCAGCCTTAGACCATGTAGCTGGTAATTATCACAATTATAATTTTACAATCACTTGTGTGACTTGGATTCGGTATCTCCTATTTCTACTCAGTTAAAAGAAGTGTGATAGCAGAGTTATTTGTTGGGTTAGCTACCACAAGCCCAGTGCTTGGCCTAGCACATTAAAGGACTATTCACGATATATGTGTTAAATGAATGACTGAGAAAAATGAATGAACCAATGCCAGCTTCCCCTCAAAAATATCTAATTAACATCAACATTCTCATTGGTGAATTTAACTGTAACCTAGAGCTTAGTGTCCTTTGTTCCCTGACTCCACTTGCCCCCACTGTATTAATCTAGTTTGAATTCAACATCTATTTGATTTCATTTAAATAAAAAAACATTCATGCCAACCATTAGTGCACAATGTTACTAAAAACTTTATAGTGGAAAAAGAGCACAGAATTTTAATTGCACACTTTAACCCATCATCTTCCCCCATCAGTATTTTTCTCCCTCTAATGATGGTTGGGTTCAAGGGTGCTTTTCCTCTCCCCTTCCACCAAGAAGAAACGAATTCTTGGTGTCTATTTCTTCCCACAGAGTAAGGGACTATTAGGGCAGTGAGAAGAATAAAATACAGCATTAAGCTGGTTTAGTGATGGCAACGCTATGAGAGTGCCGAAGATCAAATAGGTGATGGGTCAGTGATTGTATTGCTCAAAGAAAGAGATCACATGCCATAGTTTAATACTTTACTGATGCTCAGAAAACTTAGTACTAAATGTGCTAAGCTTACTTCTATAAGCTTACTAACACTAAACATCTGTTTAAATTTTTCTGAAAATTATTCTGCAAGGCTACCCTCCACTATCTTTTCTCCATAACTATTTGCTCCAGGTTAGTGAATTCACAAAAGCAGCAACCTTTAAGTCTTCCAAAACAATAAAATTTCTCTCAGATTCACTGAAAGTTAAGTAGGAATCCTAAACTGCATTTTTATCAGCAAGGGAAAGAAAGGAAGAAGAAAAACAAGTCCATGCCATAAGCATGATGAGTATACTTCCTAACAACCACACACAAAAATGATGTTACTGTGTGTGGTGATATTTGAAACTTAAGAATTTGACAGTGTCAACTGTAGTTCACATTTATTGATGTAGAGAATTGCTATGAAAGCAATTATTTTAGTTGCAAGGATATTGAAGGATAAACCAAAGAGAATCATTCTCTTTTTAATCTTACATGGGACATTGTAATTTCCCCTAAAAAAGCTCAGTTCCAACACATTTTGTCCCTGCCTCCTGTTTACATATTTGACATCTTTTGCATAGTCTTCTGGGAAACTTCAAAGAAGAATGCCTTTGGTTCGCTACCCTATGATAACAATTTGTATGTTTTTATTGTCTCTTAAAACCTTTGTTCTTTTATGCAACTCTGACCTAGTAATTAATACTGTTTCTTATGACAAAATTAGAAAGGAAAGAAAAATCTAAATGGATACCAGGTTTATGCACAATAGGAAGAAGCTAATTTCTGTTAATGTTACCTTACAAAGTTTACTTAAGCTTTGTTTAGTTTTTTGGCAAGATTCAGTACAGAAGGCAAAATGAATACCTTTTGAAAAACTAAACTATTCTCATGACAGTCTGTTTTAGAAAAACAAATATAATACTATTTTGCTAAACATTTGCTTCTTTTTTAAAGTCAATTTTATTAAAGTATTATTTACATATATACATACATAATATATGCCCATTTTGTTTTATTTCATTTTTCAGTGTAACAAAGAGGACTTTTATTTAAGAACAAAGAGAAAGCTTAGAGTACTTCCAAAGAGAGATGGAAGTGGGTCCGTCTCATGAAGTAGAGGTGAGGAAGGCCACATACACCCATTTTAAACATATATACTTGTACAATCACCACCACAATCAAGATAAAGAACATTGCTCTCACCACAAAGTTGCCTTGTACCCCTTCCCTATCAATGTTCCTCTACCAATAGCCCCGGAAGTATTAAATATTTTGTCCCCACTATACTAAATGTCTTATTCGGAAATTCACAAAAATGGAATCACAAAGTATACATTTTATGTTTAGTATCTTTCATTCAGCATAACATTTTTGAGATTCAACCCTGTGTGTCATGTATCAGTAGTTTACATCTTTTTAATGCAAAGGAGTATTCCATTGTGTGGATATGCCAACATTTATTTATACATTCATTTGTGGATGGATGTTGGGGTTGTTTTAAGTTCGAGGCCATTATGAAAAAGTTGCCAGGAATATTCACGTTAAAGTCTGTTTATACACAGAAGTTTCTGCTCCTCTTGAGTACATAGGCTAGGTCACACAGCAAGTGCATGTTAAAGTTCTTAAAGAATCACCAAATGTTTTCCAAAGTGGATGCTTTCACATTCCCATGAGCTGTGTGTGAGAGTTCCAGTAGCTCCACATTCTTAACAACTCTTAATGTTAGCCAGTCTGATAGGTATGCAGTGTTACAATAGTGCTTTTAATTTGCATTTTTGTGATTACAATGCTTGGAGGCCATTTACAATCCCTTTTCTGAAGTACCAGCTCAAATCTTTTGCATACTTTTATTGAGTTGTTTGATAACTTTTTGTTGAGTTGTAAGAGTATTCTAGCCCTACATCCTTTGAACTTTTGATGCAATATCTAAGAAATCTTTGATTCAGATATCTAAGAAATCTCAAACTTGCAAAAATATTTACCTATATTTCATTCTGTAAGTTTAACATTCTAGATTTCACATGGTAGTGTTTGTTCAGCGTTAATTTTCATATAAGGGCGTGAGGGAAGGGTTGAGGTCCATTTTATTTTTTGTATGGATAGAAGTCATCCCCATTAGTTGAACAGATTATCCTTGCCCCACTGAAGTGCTCTGCAGCTTTTTTGTGAGTCAATTGACCATACTTGTGTGGGTCTGCTGCAGAACTCTATATTCTGTACATTTTTCTGTAAATCTCTCGTGTGCTAATACCAGTTTGAAATAAGTTTGAAATCAGAGAATCGCCCCAATTTGTGCTTTTTCAAAATTGTTTTGGGCATTCTAGGTTCTCCACATTTGAATATACATTTTAGAATAGGCCTGTCGATATCTTAAAAAAAAAAAAAAGCCTGCTTTGATTTTGCTTCAGATTGCATTGAATACATAGTACAATTTGGGAAGAACAATTAAATTCATGAATATGGTACATCTTCCCATATATTAGGTTTTCTTTAATTTCCATCAACAACGTTTTTAATAGTCTTCAGTGCACAGGTGTTGCACATATCTTGCTAAATTTGCAGGGGTAAACATACTATTTTATGCTTTTGGAAAATACCTTCCATGGTATTATTATTAGCTTAACTTCAATTGTTTCAATTTTCTTTTTCCCTCCAGCTTTACTGGTGTAAAACTGGGCACAAATAAAATTGTATATACATAAGATGTATGAGGTATTGTTTTGATACGTGCATACTTGTAAAGCAATTACCCCACAATTCAATCAACATCTCCCTCACCTCAAATAGTTACCACATTTTGTATGAGTGGTAAGAACACTGAAGACCAACTCTCCCAGCAAATTTCAAGTGTACAATCCCTTGTTACTAACTATAGTTACTATGCTGTACATTTGATTTCCAGAACTTATTAATCTTAATAACTGAAAGTTTGGGTACAAACTATAGCTACCCAGCATTTTTGTAAAGGCCTTTTATAAGATTGAGCAAGTTTCTTCTAGTCTTACCATCCTGGACATTTGTGTCAAAAATAGATGCTATTCTACAATTACTGATGTGATCATACAGTTTTCCTCCTTTCTTCCTTTATTTACTATAATAATAGATTATATAATTGATGGTATCTGTTAAAATAGACTTGCTTTTCTGGCATATGCCCCACTTAGTTATTATGCATCATATTTTTAAGGTATTGCAGAACTTGATTTGTTACGAATTTTGATTCTGTGTTCATAAGTGATATTGACCTATAGTTTTTGTAAAAATGTCTTCGTTATCATTGTAATGCTGACCTTATAAAATAAGTTGAGAACAAACCTCATCCTTTGTTTTATAAAAGGGTTTCACCAGTGAACTATCTGGGTCTAAAGTTTCCTTAGGGGAAGTTTTAATTATGAATTAGGATTCTTTAATTAATATAGGTATATTCAGATTTTATACTTCTTGAGTCACTTTTCATAATTCATGTCTCTCAAGTAATTCTTCCATTCCCTCTATATTGTCAAATTCATTGGCATAAAGTCATTCACATCATTCTTTTATTATCCTTTTAATTCTCTTGGATTTATATTGATATCCCCATTTTATTTTTGATATTGGTAATTCGTGTCTTCTTTTTTCTTGCTCAGCTTAGATAGGGGTTTATAAAAATTCTTGATCTTTACCAAGGATCAGCTTTTGGTTTCTTTGCACTGTTTTTCTGATGGTTGTTCATATTCTATTTTATTGTTTTTTATTTTAGTCATTTTCCTCACTTTGGGTTGAATTTCCTCTTTTTTCCTCATTGCTTACTGTAGAAACTTATGTCATTGATTTAAGATCTTTTTCCTTTCCTTCCATAAGAACTGAATTCTACAAGTCTCCCTCTATGCACTGCTTGGCTTCTCCTACTAATTTTCAAATTCTGTTTTTATGTGCATTTAATTCATACCATTTTCTAATTTTCTGTGTAATTTCAGCAACTTAATTATGACATGCCTTTGTGTTTGTCATGCTTGTCATTTGTTGAGCTTTATGGGTCAGTGCGTTTATAGTTTTCATCCAAGTTAGAAACTTTTTAGCCATTGTTTATCTTTTTTTTTCTGTTACTCTTATATGCCCAACTTCCCTCCTCCTGAAATTCAAACTACACATCTGAGGCTCTGTTAATTTATTATCAGCTATTTTTCTGTGTGTTATTATGGATACTTGCATTTGCAGTATTTTCCATTTCACTAATCTTTCCTTCTGCAGTGCTAATCTGCTAATTTAATTCACTTTATTTTCCATTTCACATATTGTACTTTCCTCACTAGATGTTCCATATAAATCCTTTTATACCCACTTTCTCTAATTATACTGATCTCTTCCTTTAAACTCCTGCACATATCAAGCATATGAATAGTAAATGTTTTATTGTCCTCAATGTAAATTTAATCGATGATACAATTCCAGATATATTTTTATTGACTGACTTTTCACGTGTCCATAGGTTTCATTTTTCTCTTTTCATGTCTAGTAATTTTTAATGGATACTGCACAATAGATTGTTAAGTTCTGACTTTAATTGTATACTTTTAAAAGTACATGTTAAATAGACCACTATGGTCTCTTCACATTCTCTGTTTCTTTAGATAATTGTAAAATAGAGATGTCTTTAGTGCTAGTGTGTATGTAAGCACAAATATGTAATGTGCATATGCATGCATGCGTTCTTGTATTAGACTGAAAAACAAAGTAATAGGCATGTTTGATCAGAAAAATATGTGAAAAAAGTCTTTTGATAATCTTATTGCAATCAAAGGATAAAAATCCTCATTGTTAAATGACAATATTTTACTATTTTCAAGATGTAACAGTATATTCCTTGCCATTTTTCTTGTTTATTTTATAAGCGTTATTATTTCTATTATATTTTCAGACATTTTTCTGGGGAAGCAATTGTTCAGTTATATTAGAGTAAAATTTTGGAAGAACAAAGTACATAATAGAAATGTGTTTTAATTAAGCTACCATAAAAAAATGAACAAAACCTGGGACTGAAACACAGTATATTGAAAAGAAAATGAATACGGATTAGATATAAAGTCTGTTACCTCAACAGAAAACATTAACTGTAGGTTATATAAGTTATAATGACACTAAATTGAGGTAGAATAAATAAAAATAGAATATGAGTATTTTGCACAGTCTATTAATATCAGTATAGCCAACTGTAGGTTAAGGACATACTCCTAAGAGATGTGGGACTGATGGTTCAGACTAATGATCTGATACTATCGAGTGACTTCCATGATTCATATTATTAAGTGGAGGAAATAACAAAATAAGAAATTGTCTTCAATTTTTAAATAAATGAGGAAATATATTTTACTACAAATAGTAACAAGATAAATCTCAAAACTTTCTCAAGAGTAGATATGATTTCCATTTCTCCCAGTTCATACACAAAGAACATTCTGATCTACCCAGTGAACTATGCATGTAAAGGGGATATAGATAAACAAAATTAGAATCTAGATTGGAATTTGGTCAAATAATTTATTGAAGAGACAAATATTAGCAGCAAAAAAAGATATTTTAAAATATTTACATATATTATGATTCATTAAAAAATTGAACTTTGTTTTAAAATATGTACAACAAAATGACTAGCAGTTCTGGGCACATGATATGCATATACATTTTGATGGGAAAACTGTGGTCCCTTCAAATTCTCTATTTCCTTTTTCTACAACTATACTATAGAAATGTCTTCTGAGCTAGTGTGCAAGTATGAATACGCACATGTATGCATAGAAGGTATTTGTGTTGGTGGTTGGGAGAGGTGTGTTTTAAATATACGTGGTGAAATTTGTTTTCTAGTACAGGGAAGTTGAATTGTTTATTAGGTTTGTAAGGGGGTTGTGCCCTGATAGAAATTAGCCAGATATATGGTCTTGCTTTATAATTGGCTCATGCTCAGGATAATTTAAGAATTGATGTAATGTTCTATTGCTAAAAGCATCTTCATCAATTACACCTGTCACAGCAACCATGATGGCCTGCACACTGAGGAAACAGAATGGGATTTGCACAAAAGCTTCAGAAGCAAATTTTTGAGGTTAATCTCTCATATCAAGGCCCAACCTTGACCTGGTTTAAGTTAAATAAGTACTACTTTCTAAAATAAGGTCTTTTCTCAGGGGAAGGAATATCATATGTATTGTTTATATTCCCAGTATCTAGAGTGGATACTTGAATGCTGAATTTAAAATCTTCTTTTGTTGTATGTATAGTTTGCAAATATTTCCTACCATTTCATAGGTTATTTACTCTGTTGATTATTTCTTTTGCTGTGTGGAAGTTTTTTAGTTTTAATTAAGTCCCATTTATTTATTGGAATAAATACAGGAACACCTGTATTTGCTTTGTGAGTCTGACTTTCACATTCTTTGCATAGGATAATGTCTAGTGGAGTTTTTACCACATTTTCTTCTAATATTTTTATGGTTTCAAGTCTTACGTTTAAGTCTTTAACTCATCTTGAGTTAGTATTGGTACACATACGTGATTAGAGAGAGGGGTCAATTTTCATTAGAGACAGGGATCTACAAAGAACTCAAATCAGCAAGGAAAAAAAACAAGTAACCTCATCAACAAGCGGGCAAAAGACATAAACAGATTCTCCCCAAAAGAAGATAGACCAGTGACAAAAAGACATATGAAGAATGCTCAATATTACTAATTATCAGGGAAATGCAAATTAAAACCATAATGTGATACCCCCCTTACCTATGTCAGAATCACTATTACTTAAAAGTCAGAAAACAATAAATGTTAGCACGATTGCAGTGAAAAGGTGATGGCTATCCACTGTTGGAGGGAATGTTAACTTATACACATAGGATTGCTATGGAAAGCAATACGGGAGATTCCCCAGAGAACTAAAAGTAGACCTACCACTCAATCCAGTGATCTCACTACTGGCTATGTACCCAAAAGGAAAGAAATCTTTTTTACAAAAAAGACACCTGTACCCGAATGTTCATCACAGCATGATTCACAATAGCAAAGATAATGAATCAACCTAAGTACCCATCAACTGATAAGCAGATAAAGAAAATGTATAGTTTATACATATACACACAGCACAGAGTCCTACTCAGCCATAAAAAAGGAAATAAACAATGTCTTCTGCAACAACTTGGGTGAAACTGGAGACCATTATCCTAAGTGAAGCAGCTCAGAATTGAAAAACAGATACCACATGTTCTCACTTATGAGTTGGAGCTAAAAAAAGTATCCATGTGGTCATAAAGAGCAGCAATGAACACTGAAAACTAAGAAGGGGAGAGAATGTTGGGGAACTAAGGAATAAAAATCTACCAGTGGAGTACTCTGGTGAAAAGTACACTGAAAGCTCCCATGCTTCAGCATGATACAATTTATCCCCATTAAAAAAACAAACAAACAAAAAAAAAAAAAAAAACTTTTACCCCTTACATTTTTTGAAAGAAAAAAAATTAAATCAAAAAATGCCTTTTTTGAATGCCCAGTAGCACTTGATTAATGCTTTTGATTGAAATATTTAACTAATTTACACTAGCAAAAGGAAATAAAAACTGGTCGTGTTTTCTCTCCTATTCCCTCAAAAACTTCTTTTAATTAATTATCTGGTTAACAAGGCTGAGTGTATAAAAACTCACCTCTTTCATAAGATAATTTTTTTAAGTGGAAAAGAACTTTCCAGATGCACCAAGACAAGTTAAAAACATGACAATATCCTTCAGACTATGCAACATTCACACCATCTGCCTGCATTTAATGAAATCTCCCTAACCCAAGTTCAAACGCCAGAGTTGGAATACCTGAGTCTCATCCTGTCTAGCCAAGGCACTAAACCCATTCTTCATCATTCACCTGTCTACTGAAGTGGAGGTGCCCAGGACAGTTAAACACAATCAGCCAATTCTGATCTACCACATGCTGCTGTTAATTCATCCCCCATTTTTCCACCTCGATCCTCTTAATAGTGAACTAATTTCATCTCAAAGAAAAGGAAAATTTTCTACTCCTTGTCTATTGACCTCTATTATCTGAAAATCACTTTCAAGTACACAAAACTCTGACCAAAAGGAACTATTCCAAACAGATATGATCCAATGGCCTTAAACTGTCACTTACAACATCACCAGAGAATGCCATCCTGTCATTACATAAAGTCTGCATCGAATAACTGTCAATAAACTCCAGCCACCTCCTTGGAACTGAGAACAGTTCTAAAGAACCGCTCCAGCTTCACTTCCTGTGATATTGGTCAAGCAGAAACAGGTCCTTCTGTGAGCTGTACCTACATACAGCTTTACTTGTAAACTCTAAATCCCAGCCTCATGGAGGGGGCTGGCTTCCAAGAATGTGCACTTTTCAATATTCTCCCTCAGCCATAGAATACCTTTTCCCGTTTTGTAAAATTTTCAATTATTATGGGCACCTAATAGAGAATATCTATGTAGTTTGTTTTTCATCGTTATAGTTACTCTGTTATCATAGTTTACTAATTCTTCATGTTAAAATGTCTTGAGAACCTTTAACACAGAAACACAAGTAGGGAATGACAAACGCTAGGCAGACTAAATTTGGGTTTATCTTTCCTTTTAATAAAAATCATCTCTAAATAGTGAACTAATGACCAATTTGAATTCTTTCCTAATATTTTTCTGAATTATGCAAACTTTCTACAATCTACTGATATACTTTTACTAGGAATACTCGTATAATCAAAAAAAAGACTGCTCTTGCATACTCTGATGAAGTTATTTCATCTTTACCAACTTAACCTTTAAAAAGGGAGATATGCATAAAACGTTTTCTACTCAAGAATAGTTATCATAATATTGTTATAAAATAAGTGTATAAACAATCTAAATGTTTAATCATATCAAATAATTAAATCATGGTATCACCATATATTAGAATATTATTACTATAAATAATTTTTTTTAAAAACTTATCAGCATAGGAAAATGAAAAGTCTAATGATAAATGAAGACAAAATTGCAACGATTCACTTTTTTAGCCACTTGTATATAAAAAGACACTAAAATAAACTATGTTAAAAAATCTCTATATGACAGGTACATTTTTGTTCTATTCTTTATACATATCCTATTTTCGAAATTGTCGATAATAAGGAAACAGCAAATGTGCTTCTTAAAAAAAAATAGGAGAATATTTCCCCTTGTGTGACTCTAATATTAAAGTAGTGATTTACTGAAATGTCCACCAGAATGCAGAGGTAATCTTAAGCATTTGACTGCAAATTTCATAATTTTCATGTATTATCCTCACACTTTCTGTCTGCCAAATAATCTATAAGAATAAGCAGGACAATTTCATGATGTATATTAAGATAAATAAAACAAATGGTTGTAATGTGAAGTTTTCCATTAAGCCTTTTCTAATTTGAGCTTAAATGTTTAAAAAAACATTGGTTCTCATTCCTTTTTAGGTTCTTTGCTTCTAGAAATATTAAAATAACATAATTACTAAATATGCACCAATTTCAAAGTGCCATACAGCTAATCATGAAACCAAAATGTGGAAAACAAAAGGAAAAATTTAGTACTTACTCTTGGCAAGAACTATCAAAGGGCATTAATACTATGCTCTATAAATGTTAAATTTTAAAACGACACGAGTTAATTTGATTTTCAAAAAGGGAAAGCAGGATCCGAAGACAGGGAATATGCTGTGAGACACAGTAGAATGCTCAGGAAGAATTGAGGTACACAAGGGTGTACAGAAGGTATCCAGCCATGTCATGTGAAAAACAGGAACATAGGCAGCTGGACTTTCTGGACAGCCCTTGTGTTGACATGTATGTCAAATAAATCAAAGTAAACTCAATATTATACATAATTTTGGGTTAATAACACCTATGAAAAATAATTTTAGAAGATTCTTTAGCCAGTGGTTTACAAAATAAAGGGCTTATAAAAGTGAATCTTTAGTTTTTCACTCTCCTATATCTACCAGGGCCTACATCTTTTCTTTTCTTTTCTCTTTTCTTTTCTTTTCTTTTCTTTCTTTCTTTTTTTTTTTTTTTTTTTTTTGACACAGAGTCTCAATTTGTCACCCTTGGTAGAGTGCTGTGGCGTCAAAGCTCATAGCAACCTCAAACTCTTGGCCTCAAGTGATTCTCTTGCCTCAGCCTCCCAAGCAACTGAGACTACAGGCACCCGCACAATGCCCGGCTGTTTTATTGGAGACAGGTCTCGGTCTTGCTCAGGCTGGTCTCAAACTTCTGAGCTCAGGCAATCCACACACCTTGGCCTTGCAGAGTGCTAGGATTACTTGAGTGAGCCACTGCACAGGGCCAAAATCTTTCTAGTTTCTGGCCTCAGAGGTGTGATCAAGAGACCTAAATGCCAGTACAAAATTGACATGAGTGAGGTCTTAAAAGCAGCGTCCATTGTACCTCACCCCTAAAAAAATGGTAGAGCTTTTTTTTTTTTTTTTTTTTAAGGCTCCTCAAGAAAGCAGTAAATAATGTAGCCTAAATAATATATGATTTGGTGAGAACTTTTGGAGGGGAGATGAAAGGAATGTGATTACTGTATTTAAAACTCCATCAGTGGGAAATAATTTCCAAATGCTTTCCATAAAATATCTTATAATTAGATTCTCCTCCAAAATTGCTAGGACTGTGAATTAAAATAAAGTCTGCTGCTGAGAACACTGTTGAAATGCAGTTAACTCCTACTGGTGACCAAAATGACCCAGTCAAATCTCCAGCTGTTTATGTTATTCTTAATAAATTCTCCATTTTAAAAATAGTTATACCAAAAGAGAAGGAAAAAAAAGTTCAGTTAAAGTTACCCATGAAAACAACTCTATCTGGGCAAAACAACAACACTTCAAAAGGGGGGACTATTTGACAGGTTCCTTTAGTTATTCTGCGATATACTTTTCTAGAGACAACCAAATGAGAAAAAACCACAACACTGTTGGAGAGATAAGGAGAATGGTTGTGGGAAAATGACAGCCCTCTCCATTTTCTCCATTCCTCTCCTTCTTAAGTCCCTAGGGGAACTATTTAACCTTTAAAAGAACTGAACTCGATTCATGGGAGTCTGAAGAAGAACCTAGAATCGTCTGAGATCGCCTTAAATTTACTAGTGAGTGTTCAAAACATCTACTGGGTTTCCCCCTCCCACAAAATTTGGTACAAGTGTCACAGATTCATGAACATCCCCAAGCAAGGAAAGAAACAGAAAAACTGTGAATAAATTTTGAATATTACTTCATAAACTTAGTGGTGTTAGTGATACTAGCATAGCAAATAGCATGTATGTGTGTATGTGTGTGTGTGTGCATGTGCACACAAGTAGGTGTGCATGTGTAGAATTGAGTCAATGGGCAGTATTGATACTGTTGGAAATGAGGATTTCCACCATGAAAGAAAAGAAATGGAAATATGGATCAAGGAATGGGGAGAAATACCTTTCTATTAGAATGAGAGGTTATAAGTAAGAATTCAATGATTTAAGAAGAAAATGCTCCTTCTATGGACAAACAGGGTCTAGAAGCAATCATGCCCTACAGCAAGCAATAACATGCTGTTCCCTTCTTGCAAGAGTTCCCTCCTTTTTACCTGCTTGATGCTTACCACTCTTAATGTTTCAGCTAAGTAGGACTATTTCTGGAATATAATAAATGACCATTTATTTCTCTCCTTAAAAACTCAGATTTCATGCTACTTAATAGATACCCAGATATATATGCTCTGCTGAGAGGTTTTTATTATCAGACTATGCTGGACTATCTCACATAGCTGGTTTTTGTGTTTTGTTTGTATTTTTTTTTTAACCTACTGCCATCTGCCATTTATTGTTCTTTTTACTATCTCAAACAGACTTTCTTATCCTTCAAGGTTTATTCATTCATTTGGTTGTTTATTCCTTCAGATGCATCCAATAATACCAGCAGTATGCTGGTAATTCTGCCAAGTTTTATACTTTTAAATGTATCTATGTGCCCCCCCCTTCACATAGACACACACACATGGGCACACATATGTGCACACACTCATATTCCTCAAATTCTACTGCTTTCATAAATTCTTTTCTAAGAAAAGTAACCATTTTTCCCATGTATTCATGTTTTTTCTTTCAGAGACTGTGCTGTCCAGGAATCTACTATACCTTCCAAATAACAGTGATTCCTTCGATAAGTAATCTAATTACTTATTTAATTCATGTATTCATCCAGTTTTTGCTCAGCTCTGTCTCTTTATTTTTTGCCTTTCTTAAACTATAAAATCCTGGAGAGTTAAAAACATAGCTTTTCGTCCTTTTCATCCTTAGTCCAGCAACAGAGAAGCTTTTAAGAAATATTGATGAAGATAATAATACACTATGCACAGTGGTTGCACAATACATGTTGACAGAATGAAAATAATATCCTTGATAAATGTTAAATGACAGACTCTTCTCGTATTGCAGTTTTAGATATCCTACAGCTTCTGGTCAAATCCCTTGACTTGCTAAATCCCTTTTTGCTCAAAGATGTAAAATTTAAGTAACTTGTAAGACTTGCTGAAGATTTTATACTTTAGGGGAGAGAGTGTCTATTCATTAAGGCAAGTAACTAAAACATAGAACAGTAAAATGAAAGAATTTCCATATTATTCCATTTTAATTTCAATGCACAGGTGCTAGCACTGATAAATGCAACCTGAAGATTTAATTCAGAGAAATCTGTGCCTTCAAGCATATTTAAAATAAGTTGTTTGCATTTTCCTGCATATGATTATTCTTACCCTGAAAGCACCTTTTAAATATGGATTATAAATCTAGCTTCCTTAAAATGAAACTAAAGGGTTTTTTTTCTCAGTCTTTTTTTTTTTAATCTAAAATTGATATAATAGAACTATTTTGAGCTTAGCAGGTTAAACCTGACTAAATAATTCATATTTAATTTTTTAATGTATTTTGGAGTTTATCAAAGTTTGCACAGAAAATAACTTCTAAAATATCAAAATATTATAACAATGGTTGATTTTTTAATGCTGTTATGTTTGAGATGTGTTGTCTTTCCTCCAACAGGCATTCTTTGAACAGGCAGAGTTTGCTCAGCAAAGTACTTGTAATGAATCTTGAGGATCCAAAAGCTCGATATTTCTGGTATTTATAAGATACAGTTGTCCCCTCTTATCCAGAGGGGATGTATTTCAAGACTCCTGGTGGGGGCAGTGCCTGTGGTTCAGTGAGTAGGCCACTGGCCCCATATACTAAGGGTGGCGGGTTCGAGCTCAGGCCCGGCCAAACTGCAACAACAACAACAAAAAATAGCTGGGCATTGTGGCAGGAGCCTGTAGTCAAGCTACTCAGGAGGCTGAGGTAAAAGAATCACCTAAGCCCAGGAGCTGGAGGTTGCTGTGAGCTGTGATGCCATAGCACTTTACTAAGGGCAACAAAGTGAGACTTTGTCTCTAAAAAAAAAAAAAAGACCCCTGGTGGATGCCTAGAACCAGAATAGAACCAAACCCAATCGCCATCACTAGGAACATGCTTCTGTGCACATCTTCCACACACAAATTAAAGACTTTTTCAGTCTTAACTAAGCACTTAATCATGCACTGTACAATAGCAAAATTAGCATGAATTTCTTTTTCCTTTTTAACAATTCATGAGTAGAAGACTCTTAGTGAGGTCAATTACTTTCTTATTGAAATTTTTCACCTTTTAACTTAGTATCTGAATTCACAGGATCACTACTTTCAGTCTTTGGAACCATTAATAAGTAGAATAGTGGCTAATTAAACCCAAGTACTGCAATACTGGAGAGCAAAGCTATTACTGAAGAGTGGGTAGCATAGATAGCGTGGATATGCTGAACAAGCAGGGAGATGCAGGATTTCATCGGGCTACCTGAATGGCATGCAATTTAAAATGTATAAATTGTTTCTGAAATTTTCCATTTAGTATTTTCAGACCATGGTTGACCATGGGTAATTAAAATCGAAAAAGCAAAACCTTAGATAAAGGGAACTACTGTATCCTCCCATTCTAATCTAGATTCACAGCTCCTAATCAGAAACTAACTTCAGAATGTGCTAGAGAATTTATCTTCTGCAATTCCGTAAAACACGTAATAGCCCTTGACAGTCTCAGATCATTGGTGTGAGGCACTAAGCTTTGCTTAATGACTAACAAAGCCATCTTTCAATCCCTATTTGCAGAACTGGTGCTTACCTCTTACTTGTATTATCTTGTAAGGAACACAAAAACCTACAAACTCTACTATTCTGATTATTTCTTACAAAATTTAGCTTTGGTGGGCATGTAGTCTGAGTCCAAAGAAACATGTTACAGTTTAATTTTGTTACCACATTTAAAGAACTGTTAGTTTCTCAACCTAGGATATAGGAGTCTGAACCAGGCTCCTGAGCCATTTTGCCTATTCCACATTTTAGGAGCCTTTGGTTATTGAAACCACTTCTGGATACCAGTTGAGACACTCTGGGGTTGAAAATGACAAAAGAAAAAAGGACTGTACAAATGATAGAACTTTAAGTCAAACTAGGTTAATCATAAACTGAAACTTATTCTCTTCCAGAGTCTAGGGAAGGATAAAACAACAGGGTATAGATAAGCCTCAGTAAAAATGAATCAACAACAGGCAAGCTCCTGCTGCCTTTGCAGTCTAGAGTCCATTCTCTCTTGTTATATATTTTCTTACTTCACACAATAAGGAACATAATCATTAATTAAACTTCTGAGTTTTATATCTCCAAGTTTCTGTGATCATTGCAGAGAAATGCTAACTCTCTCTTTCTCTTGATTCCAGTTTTTAAAATTTGTGAGAACAATTTTGAATAGCCTGACTTGAATTACGCCAAACAGAAACGTTCTGTTGTTGACAGACAAGATATAAGGTGACTGACTTTCCTGGTTTGCTCAGGACTAAGTGGTTTCCTGGGACACAGGACTTTCAGTGCTAAAATCTGTATAATCTGTAGCAAACCAGGATGGTGGTCATCTAAATTCAGGCATAGAGGTTTATGTTTATAAGGGAGTGGAAAGGAGAGTAGCAAGAAGTTTCTATGAATATACAGATAGGGCCATAGACATCCACTAACTGGACTGTGGAAGATTACATAAGTGGCCATAGTTCTTTGGAGCTACTCCCAGCAAGAGATGGGAGTCACTCCCAGCAAGAGATGGAGTCTATATCTCTACCCTTGAATGTGGGTTAGCCTTGTAACATGTCCTCACCAAAAGCTGTGGGTGAACACAATGTTGTGTTAGTTCGAAGCCCAGGTATCTTGAAGGCTTCTAATCCCTTGCTCTCTCAGCACCTGAGTACTATATGAGCCATCCCCAGCAAGAAGGAACAAGGCCATGCAAGAGTGACCCAAGGCATCTGACTCAGCTGTGGCCATGATTAATCAGGCAGTCCCATCTGGCATATGAGTTAGCTGCAGTCACAAGAACAAGGACCAGCCAAGATCAGCCAAGCCAGCCCATACCCAAGGACTAACTGCAGACCTTGAGCTCTAAAGTGGCTACGGTTTTAAGCCACAGAGTTTAGGGTGGTATGCTACCACTCAAAAACTGACAGATGCATTGACTCATGAGATTACAGTTGATCATTTATATCAGTAAATGTAGCATCATCTTTAATTTTGTTCTTATGCTTAGAATATTTTTTAAAGAAACTGAATTAAAGAGGGGGCTTTCATTGCTCTCCTTGAAAATTGTATTGTATTTTGACTGGTACCCACCATGTGTAATGGGTGCCTCCTTTATGCTTCTGTGTTCCTGAAACATATTATCCTGTTTCATGCCTCTCTCCTTGTTCATGTGTCATAACTGTCTCTATTTAAATTTAGAAATTTAGCTCAGTCACCGCTTCTGTGAAGTCATTTTCAACCTGTTTTCCTCCCCTGAGAGCTTTTGTCATTCTCTGTTCTCTACTCCCAGGATATATTTCTATATTTAGTTCATAGTTCTGTTTTATAATAATTTCTTTCTGAATGTGCCTCCTCTCTACCCCATAAGGTCTATGAGGCCATATCTTTGTAGTCACAATCCTGAACAAAAAGACTGATATAATGTAAGTGCAGCATAAAAGTTAAATAAGAAATGAAAAATAGGAATATTTTAAATTTAGTTTGGGGTGTAAGGTACTGTGTACCTTTTTGTTTCTGGGATCAGTTCCTGCATAACAGCCATTACATTTGGCATATTTATATTAACACTTAAATGAATACAAAAGATAGTCTATCAAGAACAATATGATTACTAAAATCAGTAACACAATATGGGACTTTAAAGAAGTTAATTTCAAGGTTGACTTTACTGCTGTTGGCCCAAAGTTTATAACTTGTTCCTAAATAGAAGTTAAATAACACCAAAATAGATGTGTAAATAAGAGCAGAACGTATGAACATAACCCACCCAATTCTCTGACAGGTGGGTTGGAGGCTGGGGATGCATAAAACAGTAAGGAAAGTCCTCTGTGGGCTAACGTGGGAGTGATAGTTTGGCTTCCTCTCTCTACAGGCAGATGGAAGCGTTTTTCCTCTGCACAGCTTCTGAGAATGCACCAAGGAAAGAAGATTGGGATGCTCATGTGGAACAAGCATAGTATTTGGCTTGGATTAAAAAACAGAATGAGATGAGTATCCCCTGGCGAAACCAACTTACCAAAGACATTTTCACATTTCTAGACTCATTTCCCAGAGTCTAGAAATAGAAATATATATATATATTAGAGTATACAGAGAAATATATGTTTCTAGACTCAGAGACTATAGAAACATATTTCTGGACACACACATACATTATATATACATGATATACATACATGTTATATGTAATATGTACACGCTCTCTAATGGAAACTGCAAATTTCAAAAATAAAGCTAAATTAGACTTCAGTTCTGCCTCCCCTTTATCAGGAAATGAGGTTCTATATCTTAATACTGGCATTCCTAAGCCAGGGCAAGAAACTAGAAGTTTTACTCCATGGTATACACTTTTAACATCAACTCAAAATGTACAAATACAAATTATGTAACCAAAATGTGTGTACCCTCTATAATACTCTGAAATAAAAATAAATATCAGCAGGAAGCAGTCAGATGAGTCAGCACCCCTACTGATTGGGCCTCTAGAATACAGAATGGGAAAATGCTAGGTAATTAGGCTACCTGGCTCCCCTGGAATGAGGAGAGCAGGTCTGCATCTTGGTGCTGCCCACCATAATTCTGTCCCAAGTGATTGGTCACACCTAGGCAGGAGGGACCACCCTACCAATCTACCAGTCAGAGCTTAGCTTACCAACTGCAAAAGGCTACAGAAGACTCTCTAGACCAATAACAGGTACAATATAGTCTTAAAGGTGACCAAGAACAGCCTTAAGACTCATTATCATGTCATTAGCTTAAATCTACGTTGCAATCCACACCTGCCAATGGGCTCTCAGAGAGGCACATGGGAGAGCTACATGCACAGTAAGACTCTGGTGACTTCTGAACCATGAGGTGGGCCCAACCCATGTCAGACAAAAGAGAACCACTGGCCATAACCTTTGCCTCTTTGCCCACTTGCTGTAGCAACGCCCATTCACTGTCTGTGGCAAATGTATCTTGCTTTGTAAACTTTCTTACTAGGTAAACCTATCTTACTCTTCCTCAATAAACTTTGTTTCATGTTTGCCTTAAAGGAAGGAAAGGAAAAGGGAAATTGAAAGGGAAAGGGACAGGAGAAGAAAGGAGAGGAGAGAGAGGAAAGGAAAGGAAAGGAAAGGAGAGGAATAGATAAGCTGCCTGGTTGTTCTCTAGCTAAATCTTTAGAAGGGTGCTGATATTTTTTCAGGTTAGAGAAAGTTACCCAGGACTTGATGGGGAAAAAAAAAATCTCAAACTGACCATCCATGCAGAACTTATTTCCTTCTTCCAAAATGCCATTAAAATGATAGCAATTCATTTATAAAGACATAAGCACATAAAGACAAGCAGAACAAGAGAGGAAACTACAGTAAAAAAATTTTGGATGCCATAAAATAGATACAGACAAATGACTAAGAAAACTTAAGAAATGGATCCAAAGTAAGAAAAACTAAAAATCAACCGGATAATACTACAGGAGACTCATGAATTTCATGCCAGGTAAGTCTGAAAGGAGAAGTATAACAAGGCAAAAAATATGAACTATTGCAAGATATGTATAAAAAGCAGTCTGATTCCCATATGCCCTCCCCACTCTTATGGAGTGATGACTACCCCTCCCTCAATCTCCCATAAATCTGAAGGTTTCTTCTCTGAAGAGAGTAAAATGGTTGTCTAAGCCAATCACAGTTCAGGGTATGGAAACATAGCAAAAATAAGGCAGTTGAGAAAATAGAGGTATAACAGATGCTGATATTTTTACACCTTCTTTCCTTTGTTAGCTCTAAGAACTTCCACTAGGAATCTGAAAGAAGGATTTTCTAGCACATACATCTAGGTCAAACAGAAAGATACTGTCATCAACCTTTCCCCAACTAAGCGGCCCAATAGAATCAAACTAAGGCAAAGTTTACAGGGACAATGGTATCTAGAAGATGATGCAGTAATCGCTTTAAATTTCTTTAGGGATTTTGCTTCCAACTCTAGAATTTCATAACTAGTCAAACCATCAATCAAGGGTAAAGATACAATAAAGACATTTTCAAGAAATCATTAGGAGACATGCTCCACAAAACCAGCAAAGGCATGGGACAAAAAAAGGATATCCAACACAGAGGTAACAGGCATCCGAAAATGATGGCAAAGAGCTCTAAGGTTGGTGCCTATGCAGACGAAGTAGAAGGTAACTGGACTATAATTAAGCAAATAGAAAAGTTCAGGTGGGATTCTTCAGAGAGATGAAATGTATGGAATACTTGATGGATCTGAATATATGGGGGGGAAATAGGTTTGGAACTGTATTGGCAATATATACATAGAAAATCACTCACAATGAAAAAAGAAGACAGTCATTGACTCCAGGGGAAACAAAAATTATGGTGGAAATAAAAAGTAATCAGAACTTAGTCTATGGATCAGTAACATCATAAATAATGTCTGTCAGCAAACATAGTAAGTAAATAGAGAAGCCTGCTCTAAAACCAAATATGCAATTAATAGGTTAGAGGGGAAATAATGGAAATATGTGTGTGCTTGTGCAAAGGTATCACAATGGTAGGGGCTGGGGGAGAAATGAATCTCATCTTCCATAATGGGACATCAATTGGTAATACCTAAAACTGAAAAATTTTTTAAACTTGCAAAACAAATAGGTTACAGACATAAAGACACTTATCCATGTAATTAGATAAAAGAGATTAAAGTATTGGGAGGATGCAAAGAAGATAGATGGGCAGGGTATTATCTTTTACATTAACAATAAAAATTATAAGAATATTTTAGTCTTATGTCAACTCCTTTAAAACTTAAAATTTTGACCAAAAGATAAGAAGTATTCTCTAGCTCTCCTATGGTAGAAAGAGCTTGAGAAATCCTGCCTGGCTTGGATCTGCTGAACTTCATGCCAACCTCCCCACATCTCCAAAGATACCAAAAGAAAACCCAATTGTCTCTGCCTCTTAGTGTTATGCCCCTGTGTAATCCCTTCCTCGTGAGTGTAACCAGAAGCTATGATTTGCTTATAACTGAAAGGATGTCACTTCCATGGTTATATTACATGAGACTGTAATAGTCACTTTGCTAACAGATCCTCTCTGTGGATTCTCTCACTCTCTGACTCTAATGATGTAAGATGCCACGTAAAGAACTAAAGGAAGCCTCCAAATGGATGCCCTTAATTAAAGAACTGAGGGCAGCCAGCAAAGAACTGAGGCCCTCAGTTGACACACCACACAGAATTGAATCCAACAGCCAAGTGAGCTTAAAAGCATAACCAGTCAAGCCACAGATGAGACCTCAGCCCCAATGAACACAGTCTTGTGAAGGAACCAGAAGCAGAAGACCCAAAGCATGCTTGGATTTCTGACACAGAAACTGAAATAATAATTTTGTTTTTTGCTTAAGCCACTAAATTTTTGGTAATATTCTCATACAGCAATAGACTAATGAAGGATATAACCAGAATAGACCAGGACTTCAGCATTGGTAATTACCAACTCTTGAGTATTATAAAACAAAGACTGTTGACTTCTGCCTGTCAGAGGTATGAACCTGATTGTGAACACCCATCATCTGGCTTGTTTGCATCATTCAGCCTCACAAGTTGATATTGCTACACGTCAGGTTCAGCACTGCAACCTCGGTTGACTTTATTCTGGGTTATGTCATCCAAAAGTCACAAAATTACCTCCCAAATATTAAGGAACTTAAACAAATGACTATTTATAGCAGTGTCAATCACATGTCACTCAAAGGGTAAAGGAATATTCACATCAGTATTTTAGAGGAAAAAGTCTTAAGCGGTAACACATAATAGAAATCTACTTAATAAAATGTAAGAGCAAGAAGAAAAAAAAAATCAAGTTTTTAACCTACCAAAAAGCATACATTCCAATTATAACACATTAAATATTTAACAAACCATGGTTTCTGGGCAAATGGAAAGGAAAATTCCTTTTGCTTTTAATCTATAATAAAAGGTGATGTGTGGGTGGCAAAACGGTGAAGTTTACAGAGCATATATTATTGTACAAGAAGAAAGGACAGCAGGCAACTGGACTATAGAAGCAGGAAAAAATGGTATGACAGCTTAGTAGGCAGCAGTAGCCATTTGATTCTGCACCTCCCAGCTCTCACAGACTTTCCTGCTTTAGAGTTATCATAACTACCTTTTTAAAAGGAAAAAAAGGCAGTTATTTGTTGTTTAGATGTCCTTATCACACTGACTCAGAAATTGTGTGTACGTGTGGGAAAACTTTGCAAAGAGAATCGGTATGCAGCTGTGACTCATTCACCTGGAGAACAAGGAGCTGAATGGGCAGTCACCAAGACAGACTGTCACTTATCAAAACTTCTGTAAGCAACTCGGAGGTTAACATGGGGTCTGAATCTGTCAGCACCAACCTTCTTGCAGCTGTCACAATTGGACGAGCTGTCTCCATCATAAAATAGTGCTCCCAAGCCAGATTCAAGTGAGTGGGGCTCATAAGAAAAATCCCAAATGCAACAACAGCAGCCTTGCTGTCTAGATTTAAAGTTGGTGACAAGGGGTTGGAAATGACAGAACACATTAGCATGGAAGTCTCTCTTTAATGACCCGATGTCATGAATAAAGCACAAAGGGCGAATGACTGAACACACACTGTTCTAATTTAACCCTGCATTGAGGGCTGAGGCTTACATCCTTCTCTAAACAGGTACTATTTAGATCCTGTTTTAGTTTCCTGGACCTCTATAATAAATTACCACAAACTTGGTGGCTTAATGTTCAAAACAAACATAAATGTATTCTCTTTCAGTTCTGGAAGCCAAAAATCAAATATCAGTTTCCTGGGCAGGCTGCTGGCAGGGGTTCTTCCTCCGGAGGCACAGAGAAAAATCTGCTTCTTGCTCTTCCCAGCTTCTTGAGGCTTCCAGACTCTGGCTCGTGGCCCTTTCCTCCCTCTCCAAAGTGTAGCATCTTCTACCATCACATGTCCTTCCTTCTGCAGTCTACTGTCCTCCTCCCTCCCTCTCATAGAGAAGTTGTGATTACATTGACAGCCCACCCAAATAATCCAGAATCATCCCCATATCTCAAAATCCTTCATTTAAATCACCTCTGCAAACCCCCTTTTGCCACCTGCGGTAACATCGCAGCTTCCAGCAATTAGGATCTGGGTGTCTTTGGGAGCTCTTATTCCACCCGCCGTACAGCCTGTCTTATAAATGTCCTAATAGGAAGCCATTTGTCTATGGTTAAAAGCTCATTACTCACATACAAAGCCAGTAAGTAAAATAAATGTAAATTGATTAAAGATTATAAATCAATATTATTTTAAATCCTAAACTCTTTCTGAATTGTTCTGGGAAATTTTTTGAGTCATTCTTCTTGGTAAGCAGAATGTGAAAAAAACTAAGGAACAACTTAGTGGGTCAGTATTATTTTGGAGATCTTATGCATACTGCTAGGGCTACGTGTATGTATGTTGGTGTGTGTTTGTGTGTGTGTGTTTACACAAGGACACACATGGGTGGTAGGATCAGGAGATTGGGTAAAGGCATACTAAAGCCAAATACATAAGTGATTCCAGAGGTACCTGTATGCTGTACCCATGGAATGATTCACACTATATTATAAAAACAACTATGGGGTGGTGCCTATGGCTCAGAGGAGTAAGGCGCCAGCCCCAAACGCTGGAGGTGGCGGGTTCAAACCCAGCCCCAGCAAAAAACTGAGAAAAAGAAAAACAACAAACAACTGTGGATTCTGCCGTGTGTATCAGTAAGCCTCAGGTGATTTTAATCCAAAATACTCTGAGCAGACTTTGAAGCAGTTGCTCTGACACGGGTGTAGCTATGTTGAAGGTGCGTGAGACTGGAAAGGAGAAGGGACTGACTTTTATTAAATGGCTACTATGTCTCAGGCACAGAGCTACTGGCCTTACAAACGTCAAAGTTAATTCAATTAAGGCTCACGACAACAGATGATGGAGGTATTAAAAGAAGAGGATAATAATACCCAGAGAGAATTAGGTAACTTTTCCAAGTTTTCCAGCTAACAAATGGAATAGCTACATTTGTTGAGATCTTAAAATCTATAATGGGGTTTTCAGCACCCTGTAACAGAGAAGAGGTCAAGAGTTAAGAAAACAACAATAGTCCTTTCAGAAGAGTTTTTTAAAAAATGGACAAGAGGAATGTTTTTCTTTTCTTTTTTTTTGCAGTTTTTGGCTGGGGCTGGGTTTGAACCCACCACCTCTGGAATATGGGGCCAGTGCCCTACTCCTTTGAGCCACAGGCGCCACCAAGGAATGTTTTTTATTTTTCTTTCTTTCTTTTTTTTTTAAAGACAGGGACTTTCGCTGCAACCTTGAACTCCCAGGCTCAAGCAATCCTCCTGCTTCCCAAGTAGGAGGCATGCACTCCACAAGGCTGGGCTAATTTTTAAAATTTTTCTTATAGAGACAGGGTCTCACTATGTTGCCCAGGACAGTCTGCAACACTGGTCTCAAACAATCTTCTTTCCAGAGTGCTAGGAATACATGCATGAGCCACCATGCCTGACCCATAGGAATTAATATCATCACACATTCCATCAGCTGACAATAGCACTCATTCATAATGGTTAAAATAAAAAAGTGTGGGCTGGACCCCATATAGTGATGACATCATAATACATAACTCTAGACAGTGTTTCCTATTTCTGGATTCCTATTTCACTGTTCTGACTTTCCATCTCTTATCTAGGCACAGAAAATTCATAGTATCACCTCTTTACCCCTTAAAATGAACTCAATTGTCAAGCCCAAATTTCTCCCTTCATCTCAGAAGTGAGAATAACTGCACGGGTTTCCCATAATGAGACTCATGCATTTTTCCCTATTATGTTATCCACCTTCTAAAGTTGGTTCAACTGATATCTAAGATTGCAGCTCAGGCTACTATAGAAATGACTGGGAATAACTTGATCCTACAAGAATCATTCCTCAACATTACCACAATGAGGAAGGAGCCGGTACACTTTGCCATGAACAGGATATTTGGCAGCTCCCTAACTGAAAGAAAGTTGAAAGTAACATGCACAGGGAGTTATCTGTTCCTTGCTGATGTTACTTTCAAAGCTTTAGGCTCCATGCCTCCAAGGATGACTAAAGAAATGACTGCATTTTGATTCTGTTTGACTAATCTAAACTTTATGGAGCAAAAGAAACAGACTAAGATGCCAGGATGACACATCCAGGCCAAGCCATGACTGAGATCTCAAGTCTACATGTTGTGCGTGTGTGTTTCATGGGGGAATGGGTTAGATCAGCCAAGTCGTGAATAGAAGAACTGAGAGCCATGTTTTTTCTTTGTAATGCTCTAGTACAAAAGTCAATTCCTTCATTAAGAGGGCTTCTTCAATACCCTGCCCTAGTTATAGGGAAGAATGTATCTCTACCCCTTCAGACTGTCTCTACTAAGAGCAGAAAACACAATACAAGTAAGAATTGCTTCCCAAAACTCCTGTTTGTATTTCAGTCTATTTGCACATGTACCTTTGTATCCATAAGGACCAAAAACCTAAAATAAATCTTGCCGTAACTGTATCTACCCCTCAAGGGTGCATCATAGTTAATAAAAAGCCCACATATTTGAGCTTAACTGATGAGTCACTCTCTTTCCTCCACCTCCTTCCATTACAATTCAGTTTGCTTTAAGTTAATTACTTTTTTATAACCTCCTAACTCCTACTGTCCAGGCTGAGAAATCCATGAATCAACAAAGGCCCTTGTCCCTCAGCTCCCACAACAAATGGCTGATCCAATGGAATCTATATCCAACTTTCCTATTCGATCTTTCCAGGTCTGGTAGGATTTATCTATCTTAAAGCCCCAGGGGATCAACAAAAAAAAGAACATTGTTATAATGGAATCGCCTTCTAAACTAGAATGCACTGTGCTAATGTTACTATTTTTCTCTTTTCTCAAAAAGTGTGTCTTGATTTTTTTAGGGATACAGACAAAATGAGAAACAGAAACCAAAAGAAAGAAGTAGAATCTTCCTGCAGACACCACTCTTGTGAACAGGATCAAAAGTGGCATCTAGCTATTTATCTCTGGACCAGTTATCTAAGAGAGAGCACTAGGAATCAACAGAAGCGAATAGTGGAGGCCCCCAATGTGAAGGAGAGGGAAGTGGGCGCAACCCTTTCGGTAGGATCACAACAGGAACCCACATGTGGGGAAGCAGCAGAGGAGAGCTCTCCAGGGCTCCACACAGCAGCGTCCTGCTGGATCCCTGGGTACTACAACGGGCACCATTCTGAGGTTCCAAGCGCAGAGCACTGAAGCCTCCTGTGGATCAGCTCCATTGCTGCTGCCTCTCCATTGCCAAGTTCATGGTCTATAAGTTCTACTTTCCACATAACTGTAAGACAAAATTCTGCTCCATCTTCTCCCACCAAAAAACAAAGAACACCTCATTTCCTAGCAGATGGTTCCTTTTAACATCCCTGTGCTCTCTAAGGTGATATAGGTTCTTTTCCATAGTCTTCCTTCCTTCCTTCCTTCCTTCCTTCCTTCCTTCCTTCCTTCCTTCCTTCCGTCCTTCCTTCCTTCCTTCTTTCCCTTCCCTTCCCTTCCTTCTTTCCTTCTCTTCCTTTTTCTCTTCCCTCCTTCCTTCCAAGCTCTCTATGTAGAACCCTTCATATATACATTTCTACTAATAGTCTGTCCACAGAAATAAATGTAGGCTTCTCTATCAAATTTTCCTCAAAATTCTTCCAACTTCCACCTGCTGCCCAATTACAAAGCCACTTCTACATTTTGAGATATTTGTTACAGAACAACCTCACTTACAGAGTCAAAAATCTACATTAGCTTCCTATTTCTGCCATAATAAATTACCACAACCTTCGTGGCTGGAATGATGCAAATTTATCTTATTCTGCTGGAGGTTAGAATGCTAAAATGGATTTTGATTATTCATACACCAACACACCTTTTGGAAGCTAAACACAATTGTAAGAGGGACTTTACTTAACAAATGTAGTAAGTGTTTCTTGAATACTGAAACCTGGTTTCTATACCCTCAATGAACCCCCCAAAATTAAAAAAAAAAAAAAATGGATTTTGAAATGGACATTCATGAGTCTTCCATGACTAAAATTGAGGTGTCATAGTCTTTGCTCCTTCTGTACACTCCAGGGGAGAACTCATTCCTGGCCTTGTCCAGCTTCAGAAGGCTGCCCGCATTCCATGGCTCATAGCCACATCGCTCAGATCTCTCCTCCTGTCATGACATCTCCTTCTCTCCCTCTGCTTCTGTTGTGACATTGCTTTTCATGACACTATCCCTCATGCTTCCTTCTCATAAGAACTCTTGTCATTTCATTGGACCCCCAGAAATAATGCAGAATACTTTCCCCATCTCAAGAATCTTTATCACCTGTGAAAGCCTTTTTGCTATGCAGACATATCACATTTTACTGCACTTCACTTCAGGGCTTTTTCTTATATTCCTCTTCAAAGATACTGCACTTTTTCGGAGTTGAAGTTTTGTCCCACCTCTGCATCCATCAAGCCTATGAGCATGAGTTTTCCAAGACTACATGCTTACTCTGTGTCTCTGTCACATTTTTTTTAATTCTCACAATATTCTAAACTTTTTCATTATTATCATTTTTTATGATGATCTGTGATCAGAGATGTTTAATGTTACTGCTCCATTTATTTGCAGGAACCACGAACCACAATCATATAAGTGTTCAAGTGAAAGGAATAATCATACATTTCACTGTAAATCAAAAGCTATAAATGGTTAAACTTACTGAGATGGGCATGTTGAAAGCTGAGTCAGGCTGAAAGCTAGGTTCCTGTACAAAAACACTCAAGTTGTGAATGCAAAGGAAAAGTCTTGAAGGAACTTTTGTGTTCCAGTGAACACACAAATGGTAAGAAAGCCAAATAGCCTTGTTGCTGATACAAAGAAAGGTTTAGTGGTCTGGATAGAAGATCAAACTAGCCACGGCAATGCCTTAAGCCAAAGCCTAATCCAGGAAAAGGCCCTAACTCTCTTCTTCTGTTCTATGAGAGCTGGAGAGAGTGAGGAAGCTGTAGAACGAAAGTCTCAAGTTCGCAGAGGTTCCTAAATTTAGAGAAAGAAGCCATCTCCATAACATAAAAGGGCAAAGTGAAGGGGCAAGAGCTGATGAATTCACAGAAAGTCATCCAGAAGATCTAGCTAAGAAAACTGATGAAGGAATACACAGACAGGCATTCAATGTGCATGAAATAGTCATCTATTGGGAAAAGATGTCATGTAGGATTTTGTTAACTAGAGAAGAGTCGTCAGCATCTAGTTTCAAAGTCTCAAAGCACAAGCTCACTCTTGTTAGAAGCTCAAGAATGATGTTAAGTCTATCCTACCTGTTCTCCATACCTGGAATACCAAAGCCTGGAGGACAGTACATCTGTTTACCTCATGATGTGCTGGCTCTTTAATCCCTCTGTTGAGACCTGTTACTCAGATGAAAAGATTCCTATCAAATTATTATTGCTCACTGACCATCCCAAGAGCTCTGATGGAGACACAGAAAGAGATTAATGCTGTTTTCATAAGTATTAGCACATCTTTTCTGTAGCCCATAGATCAAGGAGTGATTTTGACTCTCTTTTATTTAAGAAATACATGTCATATGGCTATGGCATCCATAGGAGGTGATAACTCTGATGGATCTTGGAACTATAACTGAAAACCTTCTGGAAAGAATTCACCATCCTAGATGCCATTGAGAACATTCATGATTCATGGGAGGAAGCCAACATATCAGCATTAACAAATGTTTGGAAAAAGTTGATTCCAACCTCCACAAATGCCTTTAAGAGTTTTAAGACTTCAGTGAAGGAAGGAATTGCAGCTGTGGTGAAAATAGAAAATGAACTAGAATCTTCTAATTCTGAGCCTAAAGACGTGTTTGAATGGTTACAATCTCATGATAAAACTTTAATGGATTAGGAGTTACCTCCCATGGATGAGCAAAGAAAGTGGTATCTTGAGATAAAATCTACTCTTGGTGAATATGCTATGAACACTATTGAAATGGCACAAAGGAGTAAAAATATTACATAAACTTAATTGATAAAGCAATAGCAACATTTGAGAGAATTGACTCCAATTTTGAAAGAAGTTCTACTGTGGGTAAAATGCAATCAAACAGCATTACTAGACAAGGGAAGAGTTTATCAACACGGCAAGCTTGACCACTGTCTTATTGTAAGAAATTTCCACAGCTACCTCAACCTTCAGCAATCACCACCCTGATCAGTCAGCAGCCATTAACGCCAAGTCAAGACCTTCCATCAGCAAAAAGATGGTCTTGCTGAAGACTCAGGGGATCATTAGCATTTTTCCGCAATAAAAGTATTTATTTATTTATTTATTTTTATTGTTGGGTATTCATTGAGGGTACAATAAGACAGGTTACACTGATTGCATTTGTTAGGCAAAGTTCCTCTTGCAATCATGTCTTGAATAAAAGTATTTTTATTAAGGTATGTACATTTTTAAAAACATGATGTTATTGCATGCATACTTAATAGACTATAGCACAATATAAATATTGACCTTAACATGCACTGAGAAACCAAAGAATTCATGTGACTAGTTGGGGAAGAGATGAGAGAAAGAGAAGAGAACAGAGAGCAGAGAGAAAGGGGAAGATAGGGACAGGGGGAAGAGAAAAGGACTCGCTTGCTTATAATATTTCCTTTTTGTGGGTTTCTGAATGGAACCCACAATATGTCCATGGTAAATCCCTCACACATTTTTTTGTATAAAAAAAGTTTTAGGGCGGCGCCTGTGGCTCAGTGAGTAGGGCACCGACCCCATATACCGAGGATGGTGGGTTCAAAACCAGCCCCAGCCAAACTGCAACAAAAAATACCTGGGCATTGTGGTGGGCAACTGTAGTCCCAGCTACTGGGAGGCTGAGACAAGAGAATCACCTAAACCCAGGAGTTGGAGGTTGCTGTGAGCTGTGATGCCATAGACTCTACCGAGGGTGATAAAGTAAGACTCTGTCTCCACACACACAAAAAAGTTTTCATTCATCTTCATATTTAAAAGATTCTTTTTCTGAGTACAAAATTCACAATCAACAGCTGCTTAAAGACAGCCCATTGTCTTTTGGGCATCATAGTGATAAGAACTCCACTGTCATCCTCATTTTTGTTTCTATGTATGTAATGAGTATTTTATTTTTCTTGGATGTACATTTTCCACCGTAGCACTAGTTTTCAGTAAATTAAATATGATGTGCCTTGGAGTATTTTGTTTCTTTTGCTTGGTGTTTACTGAGTTCTTTAATCTGTGGGTTTGTAATTTTCATCAAATTTGGCCATTAATTTTTCAAATATTATATCTACTCCCCACCTTTTATACAGCATTCTACCCAAAACTTGCTGAATGTACATTCTATTCAAGTACACATGTAATATTTACCAAGACAGACACAGAGGACTTTAATACGGAAATTTTTCTCTTTGCCTTGGGCTTTTAGCATTTTTACTATGATGTGTTCATGAATCTCTTTGTCTTTATCCTACATGGATTTCATTGCGCTTTCTAGATGTGTAGATTATTATTTTTGTATAAATTTAAAGAGTTTTCAGAGTTTATGTCTTCAAATATTTTCTTACGTCTTCCTTCCCTTCCTCTCCTAACCCTCCCATCTCATGTATCCTTAATGTGCTAAACAGTGTTCCATTCTTCTGCATTCTTTTACTGTTTTTCAGATTGCATAATCTCCATAGGTCTATCTCCAAATTTACTATTTTTTTTTTCTTCTGGTACTTTACATTTTACTGTTGAGGTCTCTAGAGCAAATATTTCATTTTCATTATTATACTTTTCAACTTCAGAATTTCTCTTTGGTTTTTTTTTTTTATCATTTCTATCTCCTCACTGATATTTTCTATTTGATAAAAATTCTTTTCATAGCTTCCTTTCCTTCTTTAATCATAGTTATCTATAATGGCTACTTTGAAGTCTTTGTCCCTTAATCTGACGTCTGACCACTTTCCCAGGTAGTTTATTTTGCCTCCTGCAGTTACTGTGTGTGGGTCATATTCTCCTGTTTCATGTCTTGTAATTTTTTGTAAGCAACTGGACATTTTAGGTCATACATTGTAGCAACTCTGGGGAAACCTACCCCTACTCTGAGGCTTGTTGTTGACATTTGCTCACTGTTTAGAGGTAGACTGGATGCTTTTAGAGATGTCTATTTCCCCCTCAAGGGTTAAACCTCTGATATTGCTCCTGAAGGGGCTATAGCTTTGTGCACATCACTGGTAGACACAGGTATGACAGTGCTTTGGGCAGAACTCTTTGACACTAACTCTGAGCACATCCCGCTGCTAAGCTACACTAATTAATGGCTAATTGATGAATTGTTTTCAACAATGCCCTAGTGCCCCAAGTATTCTATAGACTAATCCATCAAATTCAGGTTCCTTTGAAGAACCAGTTTCCAAGGTCAGTATTTGAGACCTGCACTGACATCAGACGGGCTCTTCTAAGCTATCTCTTTCCCAGGGACTCTGCTTCCCTTCTCAGGAAGTCTGAGTCAAGACTCTCTAGCTAGGGTCCAGGAAAGGGCACACTCAAAGTGATATTCTTGCTTTAGGAGCTGAGTGCTCATTGAGGCCAGGGTAAGTAGAGGGTGGACAACAGTCTCCAATATTTTCAGCTTACCTCTCCAGGGTGCAACCATCACCTTACAAATCAGGGCAAAGACAATGAGCATCCTAGTATTATCAGCACGGCCACAACCATGATAGACCTTGCATAACGTGATAGGGGCTCTGGCCAAAAGGGAGCTCTACCATTTGGCCACACTCACCAGAACTTAGTCTCATCAACAGGAACCTGTGGAAGGAAGGGAAAGGCTGATATCTTGCCTCAGGCAATAGATAGCCCTCTGACTATCTGGGGGGAGAAGGAGCCCTGTGTTTTTGACTGTACCAGTCTAGGGTAGAGTTTCCATCTCACCAAGTTGGGAAAAGACGCCTTAGAGAATGAGTCTTAGTTCAGATAGCACAGAGTCTCACTGTTCTTACCAAAATATAGATTCTCTTGAAGAATTATTTCCTTGTTTACTTGTTGCTTAAATAATAGTCCTTATGACTATTTTCAGAAACATTAAATAGTGTAGTATTTAGTTAGTTTCACCAGTTTCGTTAGGAAGTGAGTCCGCTTGGCTTCTCAGGCTGTCACGCAGAAGTCCCTTTGGCCAGTTAACAAAGGTGGCAAGGTATCCAATTAGGAAACCATGGTCTTTTTCTAAAAATGGTTCTAGACAAAAATGAAACTTGACCTTTCCTTAAATCATATATAAAATAATTTTAAATGGATGCTATCCTAAAATGTAAGAGTCAAACTGTAAGACTTCTAGAAGAACACACAGGAAGAACACTTTATGACTGAGACTTGGGACAGGTAAAGATTTCTTAGGCAAGACACAAAACCCACAAACCATACCCACACAAAAACTGTACAGCTGGACTTCATCAAAATTGTTTCAAGTTTCTCCTTTAAAAGACACTGTCAGAAAAATCAAAAGGCAAGCCACAGCCTGACAATAACTTTATAAACCATACAACTGATAACAAACTAGTTTTCAGGACGAACAAAGAATTCTTTCAACTGAATATTAAGAATACAAACAATCTGTTTTTAAAATAGGCAAAAGTCTGAATAGGTACTTCACCAAAGAAGATTAAAAAAACAGCAAATAAGCAAATAAAATGATGTTTGATATTGTTTGCCTTTAAAGAAATGCCAATTAAAAATCATGGGATTGTGCCACACATCTGTTAGAATAGCTAAAATTAAAAAGATGGATAAGTCTATAACACATGGTAAGAGTGTAGAGCCACTGGAATATTCATATGTGACTGAGTGGAAAGTAATCACTTTGACTCTAGAAAACAATTTGGCAATTTTCATAAAAGTTAAACATAGACATCCAATGCAATGATACCAATCCTACATGTTTACCCAAGAGAAATAAAAACACAAAGACTTGCATGCAAAGTTTATAGCTTTATTAATTATAGCCAAAACTTGAAAACAACCCCAGGGTCTCTTAACAGATGAATGGATAGACATGTTATGGCATACCCATACAATGGGATAGTACTCAGCAATAAAAATGAACACATCGGTAAAACAAACAAACAAACAACAACAACAACAAAAACTAGGCACAGAGGACTGTACAATCCTATTCATATGAAATTCTAGAAAAGACAGAATTATGATGATAGGAAACAAATCTGTTACCTATCTAGGCATGGGACTGTTGGGAGAAAATGATGGCAAAGGAGCAAGAAGGAACTTTTGGAGAATTACGGAAATATTATATTTTTATCGTACTTTTAGTTACATTATTATACACTTTCAAGCTCCTCTGACCTAATTTACCCGTAAATTGGGTGAATATTATTATATGTAAATTATACCTCAATAAAGTTTTTCTTAGAAAAAGTAATAGAAAGAAAATCTTAAATAGTTTAATAGAAGAAAAAAATTAGAGAGATGGAGAACTCAAGGCTTCACATACAGGTGTCCCAAAGGTCATCGTACATACCGTATATACTCGAGTATAAGCCGAGTTTTTTGGGCACACAATTTGTGCCGAAAAACCCGAACTCGGCACAAATTCTGTGCAGAAAAAACTTGGCTTATACTCGAGTATATACGGTAAGTACAGGAAAAATGGGGAGTTGTAGCTAAATGTACCTTTATTTACAAATATTCATTACAAAATTCTACAAAATATTTACAAAATGTTTCTCTGTCAATATATAAATATAACAATATTAAATACAGTATATGAGTTTGTTAATTTTTCCTCTCTGTGAAGACCTTTGAGACACCCTGTATATTAAGAATATCAGAATTTCAGAGTATCAGAGATTCTTAAATTATGTTAACTATCAACTAAAAATATTATTTTCATTAATCATTTCCATTTGGTTATAAAACTAACATTTCTCTTATGCCTGATTTATGGAAGTCAGATTTTAAAATAATCAGACTATTTCAGCAGAGTGTTATTATTCCTTGCTAATTAAAAATAAGATAGAAAGAATGTTGAGTGTCATGGCAAACAAAACTATGATAAATGGGGGTTTTGTTAATTTCTTCTTCCCCTTTGGTCAAAGTATATTTCCCATCTCCATTTCCTTTATGCTGGCCCATGTGAGTTGCTTTGGCCAGTGAAATATGAGCATACAGTTTGTTCACAGAGTTTTAAATGTGCTTGTGTGGCTTACCTTGTACCGGCACCCCTGTGATCAACATACAGGCACAAGTCAGGTTGTGCCCTTTGGGCTGAACTTATCTCAAAGCCTGGAACTGAACCACAGCCTAAAGCAGAGCCACTTATGAGAGAGAAAATTAAAAGCTTGCCACGATATGACAATAAATTTGGGGGAGGTTTGTTACATAACACTGCTGTGATAGTAGTTGACTAACACAAAGCCAACAGCTGCGGAGAAATTACAATGTTCTGAGCCCTGAGCTAAAAACTTTACTTGTACTATCCAGCCAATCACCACAGTGACTCTGTGAGAGAATATTTTTAATTGTTCTTTTTAAATATATGATGAAACCAAATGAGCACAAAGAAGATAACTACATTATCCAAATTCTCAAAGATAGTAAGTAACCAAATAGGATTCAAACCAGGATGTTATAACGCTTGGACTTACCTGGCTAGTCACTATGCCCTCTTTGTTAGAGTGAGCATGTAACAAGTGCCCCCACTGCTAATACAGCAACACAGTGGGTGTTGTCAGTACTTTTAAGAGAAAATTTTACCCATGACATATTTATTACTGCAGTGAATGCACTGACTCTCAAGATCAAAAGAATTTTGGGGAGAGGCCAACACAAGTGGAATACTTGAGCTTGGGGAATTTAGACCAGCCTGAGCAAGAGCAAGACCCAATCTCTACTAAAAATAGAAAAACTAGTCAAGCATGTTGGTATAGCCACTTGGGAGATGGAGGCAAGGGGATCTCTTGAGCCTAAGAGTTTGAGGTTGCTGTGGGCTATGACCCCATGGCACGCTACCCAGGGCAACGAAATGAGACTCTGTCTCGAATAGAAAAAAAGACGACCAAATGAAATTTAAAAATTTTATTTTTCTAGTTGGGTTGCTCAATAATGATTAACACTTTTCCATTTCCACATGCACTTTCCTTCTCCTCCACCTAATCTGCCGATCTTGAAATCTGTGTCTACACAACTGTTGTTTATTCTACCCCAATTCTTGGGTCATGGTGCTTAGGAAAACTGCACAGCCTCAACTCATGACAAAGGTATTATTTAATATGCTCATGAGCCATCAGTTGCTTTCAAGTTTTGTGTTTATCTGTGACTGATTCCCACTTCTATTCTCTATAATATCTAATCCAAATTTTAATCACTCACATAAGCCCTAAATTTGTACCACACCTCACAGAGGATTTGCCCCTAGTCTCGGAGACTATTTCTCAAGATGGTAAATTTCTCTGCTTTTCTCCTCTTAGCCTCACACCTGCCTTTTCCTCTTATTACTCCTTCTCTCTCAGGTCTCAGAGGATGAATCCATCCCCACCTTCTTGCTTCTTTCCTTCCTTCCTGTGCCTTGTTCTATAGATTTAACATCTTCCTTTTCTCTCTCTGCTGAGAAACCTACATACGTATTTCTCCCACATCTTAAACGAACCTTCCCCCAAAGCTGATGCCTCCACAAACTGCCCGGTTCACATGTCGCCTCACTTTCACTATTCAGCTTCTTGACAAAGTAGACTGTGTCAGCCATCTTTACTTTCTCACCTCCAGCTCGTTCCTTAATGCGCTGTAACATGGCCTCCCTTTCCGTGAACTTTTCTAAAATTATTCTATCGAAAGACATTCAGAGTTTCCTTAGTTTTCTAATCTTTAATCTAAGAAGTAGGTCTTTATTTATATCATTAAATACGATGATATGAATGAATCTAAAAATATCGATTGTGGCCCGCAAGGCTCTATGAGAAGGGCCTCTGCCCACTCTTTGTGTCTATGAACATGTGATCTCCTGCACCTCATCTCCCCTCACTCACACCAGGCACTGTTCCACCTCAACACTTTCACTTTCATTTCTTTTTTTCCCCCTGGAAAAGTCATTCCTTGGAAATTGATGGCTGACTGTTCTACCTGCTCAGATCTTTAGTCATAGGCCACCTTACCTCCTTAGCCCTTCTCTGAGCATACCATGTAAGCTGAGACCCCTGATTTCACCTCTGCCCTCCCTTTATCCTTCCCCATCTCATTTTTATCCGTAGCACTCATCTGTTTCACCACGTATTTTCACATTTTTACTTTATTTTCTGCCTCCTCCCACTTAAATGTAAGACCCATGAAGAACATTGTCTGGCTCGGAGGAACTGGTCAGTAAATGTTGGCTGTTGTTATAATAATAAAGATTACAGTGCAACATCTCTGTGGACTACTGCAGCAGCCAGACCCAACAGCAGCAGCATTCCTGGCTCACACACAGCCTGCCAGACAAGAGTGTGTCAAATAAGAAAAATCACTGGCTACCATGTAAGCATAGTGTAAAATCCCAAGGAAAGGATCAAGGTGAGGGCAATACAAATAAGATAAAATACCTGAATACTAAAGTACATGCTCTAAGCCACATTAAAAAGAAAACTATTTTAATAAAACAAGAACAAACAATAATGAATGGGAACAAAGGAAGACTGAATTGTGACAAAAAGATGATTAGCACTTGGAAATTACAGGAAAGGAATGAATAGTGGGCCTTTGGCCAAAGAAAACTAAATAGATGAGATAGAATACAGTTAAATCAGTAGAAGAATGGTTATAAATAAGAAAGTAAGAAATTATAAGCACTATGAATTTACTAGCTTGTTTAGTTGTAAATTAAGTAAGGAAAAGTAGGGCAGGTTAAGTTTTAGAAATGTTGAAATTTGGACTTGTAGAAACTATCCAGGTTAGCATGCCCAGGGTGAACTTGGAAAAATAAATAACCTTCAAGACAAGGTGGTAACTGATGATGTAAAAGTGGGGATCTCTGACGTTCAGTGGAAATCCAAGTCATCAGGGTAGACCAATCAACAAGGTATAAGCATACAGGACAATTCAACAAAGAATTTGACAAAAGAGAGAGAAGGAAGTTTGCTGCCACAAATAACAAGGGAAAGAAAAGTTGCCAAATGCCTTAAAAAATGAACAATGGCAAAAATTAATCCACCTACATAAGAACCAGAGAAAGGTTTTATTGCTCACAGTTCCAGCAAAACCACTCATCACTCTTCAGATATACCTGTTGTTTTCCTTTCTCCATTCCCTCTAAATGGACTGTGTACTGTCCCCTAATGTCCTGTTTGGCTCCACTTTTATGGGAGTAATAATTTGTTTCAAGTCGATAGAAAAGAGTATTCCAAAGGGTCATATATCTTAACTCTCAAATCTCAGTCTCAGTACAGACACCTGTATCAAGAGAAAGGAGGCCAGATGGAAATTAAAATAACAACAAACACTGCATCTAAATTTTCCTTGAAGTTTAGAGTCATGAAAATATTCTAGGATGGAGGTGGAGCAAGATGGCAGATCAAAAGGATCATGTAGCTGAGTTCTCCTAGGACCACTGGGGAAAATGAGAGAACCCAGACACACCTGGCACAGGGACCATACCCTGAGTAAGCCCTCAGAGAGCACAGGTGAGCAAGATACAGTATGTGATCCAGACCAGTGGAAATCTGACTCATTAGGCAAGTAATTGTGACCCCCCAGGGTTGGCCAGCCACCCCCCCCCCGCCCCTGTGGAGTTCAGGACAGGAGGAAGCCTGTCTGGAGTTTCTAGTTTGGGGAGTAGGCTGTGGGTACAGTGGAACAGTGGGTACAGAGTGGGCAGACACGAACATTATATAGCAACCAGATTTGAATATCGGTTAGACTGGATTTGCCATAAGTTTGGTGGCTGGCTAGGAGGGTCATACTGGGAAGGTCTCCACAGCCAGGGGCTGCCATTATGGGACAATCATGAGAAGGTCTTAGCAGGGGCCTAAAGCATGGCCATCTTAATTCCACCTGCTGAGATCAGAGCTCCACTCTTGGGACAGGCTGAGGGACTTCCACAACCCATGGGAACTGGTGTCAGTGAACACTGTGACATCCGCCCCTGAAAGATTCTGAAGAGCTTTAAGATTCCAAACCAGTGGGGTCTGAATGGTGAGAAAACAATAAGGTGATCACCGAGGGCCATCCAGGTTAATACAAAGATGTAAAGTCTCCACCATTTTCAATGGCTGAATAGTATTCCATGGTATACATATACCAAAGCTTGTTAATCCATTCCTGGGTTGGTGGGCATTTAGATTGTTTCCACATTTTGGTGATTATAAATTGAGCTGCAATAAACAGTCTAGTGCAAAAAAATGTCCTTGTATTAACCTGGATGGAGGTAGAACACATTCTTCTTAGTAAAGCATCTCAAGAATGAATAATCAAGAATCCAATGTCCTCAATTCTAATATGAAGGCAGTAGATGAGCTAATATACGGGGTGGGGGGGGAGAACGTAGGAGGGAGTAGGATGGGGGTCATGGTGTATAACACAACTCTTGGGGTTGGAACACAATTATAAGAGGGACTTATCTAACAAACACAATCAGTGTAACCTAATTCTTTATACCCTCAATGAATGCCAAACAATAAAAAAAAAAGAAGAAAAAAAGAAAATATTCTAGGACATCTAAACATGAGTGGTACAGATATGCTTTGCTAACATACTGTAGAGTAAGGATGGAACTATAGATATCGAGGCTGGACTTGGACAGCCAATAGGTCTGTATAAGAAGAGTGCCATGGTTTATGAGAGCTGAGAAGCTGAGTATATTATATGTCACCAGCACAATCTTTCTACCATGCTGATTCAAGTGGAAACTAATGCTGTTTAAATATAATTTCTTCTTTTTCTTTACTTAATCTCCCTTTGAAAAGAAATTTTCTTTGAATTTTTTAAATATTTCTTTGAATATTTTTATGATATTCTTTGAATGTTAAAGAATTCCTTGACATTCAAAGAATATCATAAAAAGATGCACCCAAAACAAAAATGTATGCCATGAAATATATTACCTTATTAGAAGCAACCACTATTGGTGATTCTTTTTATAAATATTTACTGAAATATTCAACGAATCATTAAATACTACAGTCTGTCTTATAACCTTGTTATCCCAATAAAGACTACTAGTTGGAGAGAAATTCTTGAAATAAACATAGCCACGGGATATTTTGGGATATATTTCATTACTAATACTGAGAATTTGAGTTCCTTTGGGTCAGGAGCCCTATATATCTTTGCATTCCCAAAGTGTCTAGCCTGTGCTCACATCTTTGCAGAGGAAAAAAAAAAAAAAAAGGCTTATTAAATGAAGTAATAGCAGTCACAACAGTGATAAAAATCCTTAATTTTTCATTATACAATGAGGGAAGTCAGAAATTATATGGCAAATAGAAAATAATAAAAATAGTTTTTGAAACCTATTTACTTTTGAGCCTATTTTTCCCTACATATTTTTTCAATTAAAAAAGGTAATAGAGATTGAAGTTATTTAAATACAATGAGCAAAGCATATACCCTAGTTTAAATACATATTTCAGCAAATCTAAATGTCAAAAGTTAAACATCTGAAAGGATAGGCTTTACCAACTATATGTGCGTTTTATTATAATCTTTGATAATTTATATGATTAATGATAGATTTGCATGCTAGTTTAGGAAAGAAAGTGTCAAAACATACCTAGAACATTAACAACTAGATTTTGTAACTCGACTTTAAGGAACAACCTGACAAGGACTGTGGTATGGAAGATGCAAAATTTAAAATCTATTTTGCTGTCTACTAAACTAGTAAAAAGCAAACCAGTAAAATATATATGCATTAAATATTAGTATTTAAACTTTTATTCTCTGATTGCTTTTGTTTTTCAATTACCAATCTTAGAAGCTGTTTTCGAGCATATCTTCATATGCTTATAAATTTCCAGGCAAGGGCCATCAATGTCTTCCTTTCTCTAAATTGGCCAAGAAGTCTCGACAGCAAATTCCTTTGACCTCATGATACTATATATCAGCTTCCTCTAAGTGGTTTCCCCAGTTGATAGTCTAGCACACAGAAATTCTGCCTTAATTATTCACATAGTGTCTGATTTAAGTAACCTCTTCTAAGCAGGAACTTAATTTACAGTAAGTGATGATTAGCAGAATCTCTCAATGAAATGGACTTCTATTATTATAGCACTATAGATATGGAGAAAGACTTTTATCACAAGTACAACGAAATGTAGAGGTTCATCTAAAATAATGAGAGATGAAAGACAAAGTCCTCTGAGTTTCTATGGATATTGTTTTATTAATTATAGGATATATGTAATTTACCTATAACCTAATTTAGTCTTTCATTTTAAAAGTGATTTCTAAGTATAATCTTTGTCATCATTCTGAGTATATTTTTACAGTCTTCTTCTAAAAGTAAGCCTATTTCTAAAACCACTTTTTTGGAATGACAAGTCATGTTTTCTCTCAGAATACAATTTATAATACAACTTTAACATTTTATGGACAGAGAGGAAATGAAGATTAAGAAGGTAAATCTTATTCCAGTAAAAATTTCAATCTACATGTACTGTAGAGCTATATTTGTGTTGAATCATATAAAGTTTCTGTGATTTTATTCTGTAACATTCTATTCCTGTGGGACTGTGATAGCAGGTGAAATATTTGTCACCAACTATAAAAATATTAGCAACTTAATAACACTGCAAAAACTAAGCTGATACCTAACAGATGTATTTTGTAAGCATTTTCCAAGATGGAAGCATTCATTAGGTTGTTTTAATTTCAACTCAAGTATCCCATACTGAACAATGTCTTAGAGGTCTACAACATTGATCCATCTTTAAATACTGTTTTTTTTTTAAGTTTCATACATCTTGGTAAATTTGTCAAGCTTTATTGTGTTGATTCTGAAAGGTATGTCACTAACAGTCCTAATGATAAAAATTATTGCATGGTGATAACAGGAAAATATCAAAATACAGTGGATCCTCCATAGCTATAGGTTCCACATCTGCAATACAAAGGACCAACTAAGGGATGGAGCTCTCACAGATTTTGGAATCTACAGGGGTCCTGAAACCAATCTCCTGTGGATAACAATGGGCAACTGTATCTGGGAAACGGAGACATTGGAAATAGCAAAAAAAGGAAAAGAGGAGGGAAAAGGTTTCAAATGGATTAATTTTTGCTTTAAAAAAATCCACACAAATGAGTTAATTTCTCCTCTTTGAGAATCAGTTGTACATATCCTCCACGTACCATTTCTCAACCCATGCTAATAGCATAGAATCTGGTATAAGACACAAATTCCCTGGACTTTGACTTCCAACAGAAGCTTCGAACTTAAAATGAAGAGCATCATTAAAAGTGGCTCTTGCTGTTGTGAACCCCACAAAAGACCCCAAGTCTGAAGGATTCTTCACCCTGTCCTCCTTAAGCCCCTATGTCCATCTCTTCCTCTACCTTCTGCCAAACCTCTGAAGAAAATCTTGAAATCAACAAATATACTACCACCACAGGCATCCTATTTTACTGGGGTTTTGTTCCTCTTTCTTTAGAACTATAATCCAAGCTACCTTGACATCAAAAAAAAAAAAAAGTTCCAGGCGGTGCCTGTGGCTCAGCGGGTAGGGCGCCAGCCCCATATACTGAGGGTGGTGGGTTCAAACCCGGCCCCGGCAAACTGCAACAACAACAAAAAAATAGCCAGTGTTATGGCAGGCGCCTGTAATCCCAGCTGCTCAGGAGGCTGAGTCAAGAGAATCACCTAAGCCCAGGAGTTGGAGGTTGCTGTGAGCTGTGTGACTCCACAGCAGGCACTCTACCAAGAGCAATAAAGTGAGACTCTGTCTCTAAAAACAACAACAACAACAACAAAAAAAAAAAAGTTCCATCCCTGAAAGATTAGAGATTCCAAAATGGAAAAAATATTATAAATAACATAATATCTTAAGGATTCAATTCAGAGGCATCTTTAGGAACCCAAGAAACCCTCCTAATGAAAAGACACATGTTTATTAACATTTTCCCAGCAGAGTATGGATCCTCCAGAAACAGTCAGGATTTCCAATGCTTTTCTTAAAAACAAAAAAAACTACCAAGTATTCATAGCTCTTCTAATATCTAATTAAATAAACAAAGAGAACAGTAAGAAAATGTTAAGATAAATGATTACTGCAATTGTGTACGAAAGCGCATGCATACAGGACCAATGATTAAAGACAGAAGCAACACTGAGGTTAAGAGACGTACACCCAAGTTAATAAGAAGTGTAAAAACAGTAAATGCTGTGCAAACTTGTCTCAAGCTTATCACCATCAGATTTCTGGTTATATTATGCTGCTCAGAATTTAACAGTATGTAAAAATATCTCTAAGCACTTTAGAAAGCAATGGTAAAGAGAAAAAAATGTGCTGGAGATTTTATCCACGTGGCCTTTCATTTATTGACAGTCCAGATTCTCCAAGCTTACAATTTGCAGACAAGTCTAAATAGCGGCCTCAATTTTCTATCTTCTCACATGGGAGAAAACACTAAGGTCATTTTGTAAGTACGAATTGTTAATATCAGATTGTAAAAGTGCTATAAACAATAAAATTACAATTTGCACTTAATTAAGACTCACAATATATAAACTGACATTTTAGTCTTTTAAAAAATCTAACTAGTTTATAGCTGGGTGTTGTGGCAGGCGCCTGTAGTCCCAGCTACGCAGGGGGCTGAGGCAAGAGAGTCACCTAAGCCCAAGAGTTTGAGGTTGCCGTGAGCTGTGGTGCCACAAAACTCTACAGAGGGTGACATAGTGAGACTCTGTCTCAAAAAAAAATCTAACTAGTTTAAACTAAATGCCCTATATGCTTTGTGCTTTGTTATATAAGATACAAATTCACCTTTAATATGAATAATTGCACTTTAATTAACTACACGATATATTCAGCTCCTGGTTTAAAATATGTCATTTCTTTTTGTAACATATATTCCATGAAAAAATGACAATAATTTTCTAAATACTCTATGGTGTTCAAGAACAGAACCACAATAGGAGTTCGTAAGTCACATAAGTTTGGAAAAGTATGTTCTTAGATAAGCCTGATTATTTCCATTCTATCAGTAATAACAAAAAGACTCAGTAATGTAAGGAATTCATGTCCAAGTTCCCATAGCAGGGCTGTGTAACCCTTTGCTTTTTCCATGAAATCATGATATCAAAGAATGAATGAATTAATTCTACTTTCCCAAGGTTTCTGAATAAGAAGCTGTTTCCACATATTGACATGGCTTTGATGTGTCAACATCAACAGTAATATTGATTTAATTGCAAGCATAATTCAGTGAGACAAATATTTTCTCTAGTCCCTATCTATGCATTTAGTACCCCAAAATAAAATAGTAATATATTAGCAATCTGGCCATCAATAAATGCAAATGAACATTGCTTTTCCCAGCCAATGTCTTCTAACATCATCTCCAAAGGTCCTTTTTCCAATTTCATTGCTTTTGGCCCCTGCAGTCATTTTCCCTCAAATACTCTCATGCAGTTCCTGTTATATTAACCTGATTTTTTTTTCTACCTTCTTATTCCTTTGCTTCTGCTATATACTTACTGCAATGACATAAATAGAAATATAAATATTACTGTGGCAAACATGAATAATATTGCTGTGGCAAAAATGTGACAGAGGCAGTAACATTATCTAAGACAGAGTGATGTACAAACTTCTAGGTCCCTAAATGCTCACCAAGGGATGCACAGTTGTAAATAACTACAGTAGACAGAGTCAGGTCAGAGCACACCTTGAGAAAACGATGTGGTCCCTTCTGGGCTTAGTCTTATATACAGAAGCAATCCAGCTTACGTCTGAGAGATCCATTTCCTCAAGTTTTAACACGATCGCGAGAATACTATGTATCATGTTATATATTATTTTTTTATATACACACACAAGCATTTGTTGAAACTCCATAATCTTTATCCTCAGACTCTTTAGTCTAGTAAAGCCTCATGCTTATGAATTCCTAAATTCAAGGTCATGGAACTGAAACAAGACAGCCCAGGGAGTCACGCTACATAATCCCTTATAATCGCTTTCACACGACCCCATTTCCTCTGTTCCTCGTGTTCCCAAAGGTGAGACCCTTAAAGGGCTCAGGTCCAAACGCCACTCTCCTCTTCCTAGTGCAGTGGTTCTCAACCTTCCTAATGCCACAGCCCTTTAATACAGTCCCTGTGGGTCGTGACCCATAGGTTGAGAACCACTGCTCTAGGACACCGAGTTTGTACTTTTGTGTTTGTAATTCCAAGATGAAACCTCTTGCCCTGAAAGCTTTCCCAAGCTCCCTTCTGAAACCTCTATCTGTGAGGCATCGCCACCTGGGAATTTCACTGTCACCACAAGGTTAATATGTCTGAAACTGAAATTTTCTACTTTGCAACAAAGCCAGCTTCCTTCCAGGCCTCTTTATTTCTTATTGTTTTCAGGGGTGCAGAAGAGTGATCCCTGATTCCTCCAAATCCTGTGTCTTCAGTCTTCATACATTTCTTTCCTGACCACTCCGCTCTCCCTTAGGCCTTCCTTTCCAGAGAAATGCAATTGTCTTCCAACTGATTTCTATGCAAATTCTATCTCCTTCTGTTCAAACTCATTTTATATTTCACCTCCTATTCAAACAGTTTTAATGGCTCCCCATTGTCTACAAAATACCCTTCATACCATTTATATAATTACTCAAAGTCCTCATCAGATCTCTATCTATCTCTATAACACACTCTCGCTCCTCCTATACATGGGCCAGCCAGTCCAGTCAAATTACTCCAAACACAGTGTGCAGTCCCACATACGCAACATTGCCCAGAAACTTCTCTCTACCTAGAATGCTCTGTCTTCCCCACTACATGCAATTGCTGTCTCAAGTCACTCTCATTTTATATATATGAAAAATGATCCATTTTTTCACAGTCTTTGCCAAGAAACATCATCTAAAATCCTAAACAATCCATCAAAAAGAAACACATGAATACACTGGGTATCTGAAAGTCAAGAGAAGAATAATGATGTATGAATGCAAATTTCTTTTTCCATCTAATTCAAAGCACTTTTGGCCATATGTGTTCCCTTTCTATTCTTAACAGGAGAGATTTAATTTTATTTCTTCTACATGTCTATAGCTTTTTAAGACCAATAATAGTTATTATGAGTATGGCTAGCTAATTCATTCTATTAAAGTATCTAACATACTAAATTAAGTGTAACTATCCACATGGAATAGACAATTTCACTTTGTTTGGGTGCTACCAATTGTAATCCTGATCCTTCCTAGAAATCTACTAATGTCTACCATGAAAATCAAGAGTAATGTTTGTGGCCAGATGAAAACAAAAGGCAGTCTAAAAATTAATGCTCCACTGGTTTTATTTCCTTCGATTGGTTTTAAAATAAAATATTTACATTAAATATTGTTGATGTTCATAAAAATAGACTTAAAGTAAATCTTTCTGAAACTGGCTTGAGAATTATCTTAACAGTTATTTTTCTTTAGACTCTGAGATGAATATTTTTCATGGAAGTACTTTTCCTAATTTCGAAGCATAAAAAAACTGGAAATCATGATTTCATTTCTCATCAAACTGACTTTTCAATCTTGGCGTGTTCATTTATTTAGCAAATGAGATTGACTATCTACTTATGCTCAGCATTTTTCTAGATGATAATAACATAGGAATAAACTAAGTAGATAAGCTGCCATTCTGAAGTTTACATTCTAGTGGAAGGAAATATAATATAAACAAATAAGCAAATATATAATCTGTCCAATGGGGATAATGGCTATAAAGAAAGATAAAACAGAATAGTGGAGACAGAGAACACTGACCAGGAGAACAAAGATGATTTCATTGACAAGGGGAGATTTGAACAGAGAATTTAAGCATGGCAGCTATTCATAAAACGTAGAGCGTGAGCATAGTCAGTATTCAGGTAACACCATGATATATGTAGTAAACTAATGTCCCTCATGTATCACTTAAGATTTTCTGTCCTACTGAATTCTCAAAGCCCGGGAGTACATTAACCTTAAGTGCTTTTTGCCATAAATGCTTTTAGCCAAAAAAGCTTAGGGGTGAAAGGAAGGCTGCAACCAGCTTGAATCATTTGTTACAGATAGTATATCTTTCCAAGCTCCTTCCTCCAGCAATAGATTTATTACTCAAAGCTGGTTTGTTTTGACCAGGTGGAACACAAGTCCATTTTCAAGGCTGCGGGGCTACAGCTTGGAAAGAACCACTGAGAGGTAACTGAACCTTTCTCTTCAAGTAGAGTGGATGCCACCAGCCCGGCTTTGCCCTGGACACAGAATCCAGGCCTGATTAATCAGTCCATCCACCTTTAGCCAAGTGAGATCGGCTCAGGAGTCAAAACATGACCAAACCTAGAAATGTTGCAGAAAGAGGAACAAGTTGAGGAAAGAAGCGTTTTTCTTTTTTTTTCTTTCTTTTCTTTTTTATTTTTTTTGCCAGGATTAGGTTAAGCAAAGAAGAAAATCAACCTTGGGCAGCTTATGTCCCTTGCCACCATGTAAGGGGACATGCCTGAGAATAAAACCAATATGGAAGAAAACAAACCTGGGTGATAGGGAAAGACAGTTCCAGATTACACAGCGTGAGTAGTCAGGTCTGTACAGAAAAGCCTGGATTTTTCATTTGCATGAGCTAACACATTCCTTTTTTTTTTTTTTTGTCTAAATCAGTTTGAATTGGCTTGGAAGAAAGAACATGGAAAATTAGCAAATCAGATATTGCAAAGAGTTAGAAAAGTTTCTCTTCCTAATTTCAACAGTGACCTGACATTCTATATGAGTGTCATGTCTTAGATGAAAGTAGACAAAAGGTCTCCACTAAAGGGTCATCACATGGCCATTTCAAAACAATAAATTCTAATACTTCTTAAGGAAGTCAGTATCAATACAATGAGGTCCAAGGCTGTATATGTGACCAGCAGAAGCTAGTGCTTCAAATGGAGTCTCTCAGGGTTTAAAGATTCTGACAGCAAAATAAATGAAAAATATTACCTTGGGGGAGAAATCAGTTTACAGAATGAGAGAATTCTAAACAGAATTCTAAAGCAATTCAAATGAAAGAAAAAATATTTTACTATAAGAAAATATAAAGACAGACACCAAAAATAGTATATCTGGGCACATACGTGTATAATCTAACTTTTACCTATAATCCTTAAAAATAATTACTCACTAGTCTTCTAGATATTATAAATCATCATAATCATCATTAACATTCTATTCCAGAGCTGAATTTCCTAACTCAAAAATAGATAAGTCATTTCAAGCTATTTTTTGAAAACCAAGATCTCAGATTCTTTCCTTCTCAAGTATATTAGAATTGCTGATTTTAATTAAATATGTAAATTTGCAAATGAAGCACTCACAATTTGTAACTTTTTATGTAAGTAATTGCATCAAAAATCATGTGAAAGTGTTCATAATAATCACTCCCAATATAAGTAACAAACCTATTACCTACATAATAAGCAAGTGCTTTGAGGTAACTAATATTCTCTAGGAAAAAAAATTAAAATTTGAAATTGTGTCACAGAAAAGCCTAATTTTTTGTTATAAAAAGGTATTCCCCAATTTTACCTGAGAATATTTTAATGAATGAATGCTTCCTTAAACATGGTGCTGCCTATTACTATAGGAAAAGTTTCTGTTAGAGAGAACTATAAAATATCAACATGTACGTGCAGAACAATTATTTAAATTATAAAAGACGCTGTGTACTCAATTCTGGTTATTTGTCTACCAAACCTATTCGCTCCACTTCTTGGGCACTTAGCTAAACCATTATTTCTTAGTCTTGGAGAATGGGATTGCCCTCTGACCATACAACGCAGTACGAGTGAATAGACTATAAGTAGAGATAACCTCTGTTGTTTCCAGGCCCTCTCCCAAAACATCCTATTGTATCCTCCATCATCTTTACCTTTACCAACTTTTTATAGATGAGCCAGGTGATTTAGAAAGGCAGTGCTCAGGCTCAGCACCCGTAGATCAGTGGTTAGGGCACTGGCCACATACGCCAGGCCTGGCAGGTTCAAACCCGGCTCAGGGCCTGCTAAGCAACAATGACAACAACAACAACAACAACAACAACAACAACAAAAATAGCTGGGCATTGTGGTGGGCACCTGTAGTCCCAGCTACTTGGGAGGCTGAAGCAAAAGAATCGCTTGAACTAAAGAGTTTGAGGTTGCTGTGAGCTATGACAACACAGAACTCTAGTGAGGACGACATAGTGAGACTCTGTCTCAAAAAGAAAAAAAAAAAAAAAAAAAAAAAAAAAAAAAAAAAAACATGGCAGGGCTTAATTTTTACTTTGAAGTCAGCTACCTGCTGATCTGAAATGTCTGTTTTAGGATTTAAGTCAGTGAGAAATAAACTTCCATTATATTTGGCCTATTACATCATTTTTCTTTATTTCTTAAAACAGCTAGAATTACTTTAAGTGATACAGCTTATGATTATAACACTTGGATGTGACAGTTAATATTCATGGTTTGTTTTTCTACTAATTTTAAATTTTAATATTCCCCAAATGCAATGAAAATGTGTTAATTTCAAATTAATAAATATTTAATGTTTATAAGTAGTTACATCTATAGTAAAATTCTTGTTCATAGTTTGTTTGCTTAATTCCAACAGATCCTAAACTTTCTTTAACATTTATTAACATAATTAACCTTACTAGTGGCTTTAGTAATCAATTAAATCTTTCTTTAACTAGATATAATTGGCCAAAAGATTTAATTGTATTTCTTTTTTAAAAATCTGGATAGTATAATGATAAAACAAATAAAAAATAAAAACTACCATCAGTTTTTACCATGGTCATATAAAGAATCTCAAAAGTAACAAAATGCTGCAAGAAAAACTGGCAGAAAATAACATGAGAATGTTTAAAAGAAGAAAGAAATGGTCCTACTAGCATAGCTCTCCATCAGCAGCAATGAATGTGTAATCCTTCACAACAAATAGATAAAGAAAAGAGAACCACCCCAAGCAAGATTGTAAAGTAGGTTTTTTTCCCTTCATTTTCCAATCAAACTGTGCTCACTTTTCTAACATACATTCATTCAAATATCCTTAAACTTCTTTTGTTCATTGATTCAATAAATGAATAAATATTGATCTCCTTTTATGTGGCAGGTATCACGCTTGACCAGAATCTATGATATGAAAGGTGAAAGATACATCTAATGCCCTTAAGAGATGCATAGTTAGTACACTCAAGAACAAGAAACCAACAAAATTTACAGTTACTACAGCTACAACCATTATTAGCACACTACAGAGGAATTCTGGGAAGATGGCCGACTGGTAGCAACCCTCAGCAGAGGCTCTTGATCAGAGGGACAAAACTGGACAGAATCGTACTCTATGAAGCCAAACGTGGGGAGAGAAGGGAACACTTCTACACTGCTGGTGGGAATACAAGCTAATATGACCTTTTCGGAAAGATGTTTGGAGAATATTCAAGGAACTAAAAGTAGACCTACCATTTGATCCTGCAATTCCTCTACTAGGTATATACCCAGATGATCAAAAATCATTTTACAATAAAGACATTTGCATCACAAGGTTTACTGTAGCCCAATTCATAATTGCCAAGGTATGGAAACAGCCCAAGTGCCCATCAAACCATGAATGAATTAACAAATTGTGGTATAAGTACACCAGGGAAGACTATGCAGCCATAAAAAATGGAGACTTCACATCTTTTATGTTTACATGGATGGAGCTGGAACATATTCTTCTTGGTAAAGTATTTCAAGAATGGAAATAAAAGTATCCAATATACTCAATACTACTCTGAAAACAATATCTAATCACGCACACATTCATATGAATGATAAAACATAACTATAGTCCAGAAAGTAGACGGGAAGAGGAGAGGGAGGGGAGGAGAGGAGAGGTGAGAGGAAGGAGGATATTTGGGGGACCTCACCTAATGTGCATGATGCAATGGTACATTTCAAAACTATTCAGAAAAGAGTATAATTGTGATGGATGTGTTGCTTAGTTCAATGTAAGCATTTCAAACTCTGTATCAAATCAGTACACTGAACCTCATAAATGCATCAATGGACACAGTTATGATTTAATAAAAATTAATTAATTAATTAATTTTTTTTAAAGATAAAAATTAGCACCCTACAGAGCACTGAGACTGTTATAAAGTGCACCAGAGGGGCACCCAATCCAGGCTGGGAAGGGGGTTCAGGAAAGGGCTGAGATTAGGAGTCATGTTTTGACAGATGATGAGAATTATTTTTAAAATTTATATGGGGCAGATAAGAACTTCAAGTACAGTTATACACGGTGAAAGGTGAAAGAGAGTTCAGGCAGTCCCCGAGTTACAAACATCTAACAGACACATAACTCATACTTGGAAACAGGGGCTGTTACAGGGAGTAAGCAAATGTGTCTGTTCTGACTTAAGTGCAAAGTCAACTTAAGAACAAACCTACAGAACCTATCTTGTTTGTAACCCAGGGACTACCTGTATGGTAAATTCCTGTACTGCTCAGTGGGGAGAACAATGAGAGATGAGAACACAGCCGTGAACGAGAGTGAGCTGACGCTGCTCTCACTTTCCCCACTCCACAAAAAATCAGATGGCTGCTGTCCGCCTGCTTTGCCTCACGCCTCTCACACTCCATTCAAACGGGACAGAATCATCTTTGCATTTTCATTGATTAAAATATAACTATGTTTCTTAGTACACTTCTATTGAAGAGCTTCGATGTGTCAGCGACATAACAGACCCTGAGATATAAAAGTAAATACTTCCTCTTCCTCATTTTCAACAACACTCTACACCATCATCTACTAGATGGTTTGATAATACACCTTCCCACCCTGTATTTCCATTATTTGGTAATGTGCCTGCTTTCCCTGACAAACTCCAAGGACTGGAAGCACTAAAAAGCACTAAAAACTTCCAAGCACTCCAAGCACTGAAAATAAGAAAAATACCTCATTCATTTTTTATTGATAAAAAATGATATACTAGTTGGCACAAAGAAGTATTATACAATTACTGTTTATCGAGTGGATAAACTAAAGCAATGCAAACAATTGAATGAGCTTTAGAACAAGAGGCCATCATTTTAGTCTTCACAATGTACAGTGTGGCTTTCAAAGTATATGAAATATCATCATGTGTATTTTATGCAGAATATTTACACTAACTTACTGGCAAGTAATAATATTTTACTACTGGAGCGCCCTTTCCCAATATACCTTTTTTATATACAACTTATAATTCTGATAGTTTTAGAAAACATATTGCTATTGAAACATTATTCAATGTTAACAAAGGTCTGAATAGCATTTTTTCATTCATACAAAAACACTTACTGAGCACTTATTATTTTCAAGGCACTTGACCTACTATATGAACTGCTTGCCATTTATACTCCATTACCAAAAAGTAAAATAATACATCAAATTAACTTCTCTTTGTCCTTAATTTTAAGCCCTAGTGAGACCCCGTAGCAAAAGAACAATTTCACTCAATACCCTATTTCATAAATAATACAGTTTAAAACAAAGTCTGATGACTTGTTAAATTATATGATTGCATGGTATACGGATTATAAATCCAGTTGAAGTTTGAATTTTTTTGTTTATCCTGTGAGATACTGTACTTTTAAGCTGTGGAATTTCCATTTAATTTTTTAATAGCTCCCATTTGTCTTCTGAGATTCTCCATTAAAAGAAAAGGAATTGGTCTAAGCTGGAGTAAGCCAGGGTTCTATGTAAACAAAAACTTGAACTATACCTTGGAAGATGAATGAGATTTAAGCAAACAGAAAAGATGAGAGAAGGGAACAACGAGCCAAGACACTGAGGAGGAAATGCCTATGTTTATTTTTTTTTAATTTTTTTTTTTTGAGACAGAGTCTCACCTCGTCACCCCTGGTAGAGTACCGTGGCATCCTGGCTCATGCAACCTCAAACTCTTGGGCTCAAGTGATGCTCTAGACTCCGCCTCCCGAGTAGCTGGGACTACAGGCACCTGCCACAACACCTGCTAGTTTTTAGAGACAGGGGCTTGCTCTGGCTCAGGCTGGTCTCAAACTCGTGAGCTCAGGCAATCCACCTGCCTCGGCCTCCCAGAGTGCTAGAATTACAGGCGTGAGCCACAGCACCCAGCCAGAAATGCCTATATTAAGATAAATGACAAAAGAATAGGGTACATTGGTAAGAGGAGGAAGCACAGAAAGAAATGTCATTGGATAAAGAGTGGCAGAAACAGAATGGGAAGAAGAACGTGGCCACTGTATACTAGTCTCAGTAAGGTTCTCATCTGTTTTCGACCATAAAGTCACGAAACACAAACCCCATTTCAGGAAGGCTCATCTGGCAGTATCAGATGGGTATGTGTAAGAGAAAATGATTACAAAGAAAGGAACAAACATTGGTTTAGCACCTTCTGCGTGTCCAACACACTGCTAAACCCATTTGTATACAAAGAATACGTCAAGAAAATCAGGGAAAGTCTCAGACAAAATCTGAAGGTGGGCTACAATTATGGAGCAATCTTTTGTTAATACGTAGAAAAATATATATAAATGGTTGAATCAGACAAAATGTAAATAATAAGCTACCATTTATTTAGTGTTTAACCTGTAGCGGCACTGTGTTCAATACTTATTCTTAACCTTTACCTTCACAACAATCCTGCAGGGTATTATTATTATTATTATTATTACCACCACCACCACCACCACTTTTCAGGTGAGAAACCTTATAATCAGAAAAGTATTTACCTATGAAGTGGAATTGGGATTTGAACACAAATCAGTTTGCATTCAAATTCCTACTGTCTGCACTTAATGCCCCTCAAGTTACAAACAGTATATGTCATTGAGGAAGTTTTATTACTATTATAACAGTATAATTCTTTGAAGCAGAGACTCAATAAGTTAGCAAGGATGATATTAAGGGGACAGCAAGAACACTTTAAATATTTTATCAAGTGGCACCACGTCAGGTAAAAGCAGAATTATAAAATCAAGGGCAAAAGAAAATTTCTTTCAAGGCTGGAACAGACTGATTTCAGCCACAAAGAACGCATGATAGAAAAAGACCCGTTCACGTTTGTCTCATTCACTCCAGGGGCAGCGCCCCCCCCACCCCCCGTAATGATCGCCACCTCTCTCTGGTCCGTTTTCGTATTTCGTTTTAGAGCCTTTCATTTCCTGTCTAATTCATTTCCGTGACTCCTCGGCTTTCGTCCACATGAAGACCTTCTCATTATTAATGACTGGGCAACACAGAGTCACACTCATCAACTGAGTAGAACTGTTAGGAAACCAAAACTTTTGAGCTTTAAAAAGCACAGATGATGGAAATAAGAATTCTGGCAAAGCAAAGTGAAAATAACACCCATTTAAAAAATCGAAGCCTGAGGTTGAAGCAGGTCACACAGCATCTTGACCACCCACTGCTATTGATTTTGATTCCATCATTCATAGAGAATCCCAATCCTTCAGCTGTTAGAAGCTGAATGAATTCCCATATTCTTTAGCCATGACTGAAATGGTCTCATGATAAAATAATCAGAAGCGTGAGTAACTTCAGCAATTTTTTTTCTGGATTACTAGTCCGCTAATCTGTTAGAATTAATCTGCTCTTCAAGGTGAAAAACATTTCCCTGGACATGGAGCTAAGGGGTTATTGCCAGACATGTTTCTTTAAACTTAGGCTCTCTGCTGATTTTCTTTGGTGTCAGGCAGCAAAATGGGATTCTTTTAAAATGGCAAGCTGTCCACGGCCTTTGCTCCAAAAGAGAACCACAAATTCCCAAATGTACGTCCTTGAAATAGAATTACAAATTAGATGCAAAAGAACAAGGTAAATGTAAAAACTGATTAAAAGTTGTCAAATGAACTTCACCATTACCCAGAAAGTGAGGTTAAAAGAAAGTTGAATTATTACCCAACTTTAAAGAAAAACATGTCACTTTGCTCCTGAGCATAAAGACTCTCAGAAAAATTGCAATAACTAAGTTGTTCTATTAGGAAGTTTAAATTCGACTTGGAGATTTTTCAGAGATTAGAAAGAAAAAAGTATCAAACCAAAAGCCGATACTCTATCTGCAGAGTATACAAAATAACTTCGCAAACTTCACAAAATTCAAAACATAAAAATATAACCTGTAAACCGAGTTTACTGCATTTGTATACCTTAATGCTTACAATATTGAGACATATTTTAGTGTCATATTGTAAGAATATTATGCATTGTTGGGATACATCATAGTTTGGAAGCATCCTTAACAATTAGGAAAAAACCAAAATATTGACATAAACCCATGTTCCTGCATGTTTCACTAAAAAACTGCTTCAAAAATTAGTCCCTATCAATAGTTTATCTTCAAAACGAAATGGCGAGGGAGTCATTATTTGAAAAATCAACCGATAGACAATGTTCTTCTAAAGTTAAAAAAGACACAGAGCTCTTGTCCTAGGTCTGCACTAAAATACAGGTATCTAACAGGCTTTTTGATACTCATAGCCTGTTATTATCAATTCGATAAATGTTTACTAAGCATGTGAGCAAAGAGAGACGCTAAGAATAGACACACCCCCACACACAGAGGGATTAGCATTTTCCGTCATCAAGGAGCTTATGAACAAAGCCCAAAAAAAGATGCATAAATAATACAAAGCAGATTACAGAATTTACATAACAGATTTATAAGTAAAATGTAATGATCCAAATAGGTGGTTCTCAAATCTAAGTAGGAGAATCAGAAAAGGTTCTGTGTGCAAAATCTACAAACACATGAAAAAAAGCTCATCATCCTTAATCATCAGAGAAATGCAAATCAAAACTACTTTGAGATATCACCTAACCCCAGTAAGAGTAGCCCACATAACAAAATCCCAAAACCAGAGATGTTGGCGTATATGTGGAGGAAAGGGCACACTTCTACACTGCTGGTGGGAATGCCCACTAATACGTCCCTTCTGGAAGGATGTTTGGAGAATACTTAGAGACCTAAAAATAGACCTGCCTTTTGATCCTATAATTCCTCTGGTAGGTTTATACCCAGAAGACCAAAAGTCACAATATAACAGAGACATCTCTACCAGAATGTTTATTGCAGGCCAATTCATAATTGCTAAGTCATGGAAGAAGCCCAAGTGCCCATCGATCCACGAATGGACTAGCAAATTGTGGTACATGTATACCATGGAATACTATGCAGCCTTAAAGAAAGATGGAGACTTTACCTCTTTCATGTTTACATGGATG